>JAAZQE010000433.1:0-24936 GCA_013620735.1 Clavariopsis aquatica | reverse complement strand
CCAGTATCGCGCCCGCAAGTAGACAAGCCCCAACGCCAAAGGAGCAGGTCCAGAGATACTGCAGCCGCGAGGTGTGGAGCACCAAGACGAATTGGTCGGCCATCACTACAGTACGCCGCCGTGTGCGACACGAACACGGCAGGTTCCAGCCTCTGGTTGCTTTTGCCTCCAAAGCCCTTAGCATATGGCCGGCGTGCGAATGGCTTCGTTTGGGTCATTTGGCCTGTTTGCATCGTTTGCTCCCGTTCCCGTTCCCGATCTCTCCCCAACGCAGGACCGAGACACGGCTGCTCCCTTCCTCATGCTTCTCCTCTGCCGCATGCGGCATCCCGACTGCCGAATCCTTCTTTGCGGCGTCCAGTGGCCCTCGAATCCTTGAACCCTCGCTCCCTCGCTCTCTCGAACGGGCAACGCAACCCCCGGCTGCTCAATGGCACGAGGAAGACTACATTTTCTCCGTGCAGCTGCGCATTCCCCTCATGCGTCTGTCTCGTAATAAGAACCCGGGGGTCAGAGGCGCCCGCGACTAAAATTGCGGCCATGTGTAGTGCGCTGTTGACGAACAACATGCACACAGCCTCGTGAGAAGCGAGGCCCAAAGAGGGTGCACCAACTCGAACTATTACCCCACAATTCGGCGATCCGAGAAACTGGCGTCCCCCGCTTTCTTACCACGTTCAACCCTCTGACCGCATCCTCTGCCGCCTCCGTTAGTCTCTGACTTGCATGACGCCCAGTTGTCCTCTGAAATTCAGAATACCCGTTCAACAACACCACGTCTGCTCTGACGTAGCCGAGGAAGCGCAGGCACGCTCTGGCGGGTGCAGCCACAGTTGCTGCCCAAACCCCAAACCGCGTAAGCCATCCGCACTCCATCCAGCAGTGTCCGTGGTGCGGAGCCGAAGCCCCAAGCCCCTAGCATCATTCATCTGCGCCGTCACCATGTGATGGTTCTAGCGAGATCGCTACTTGTGTCTCTGCAGGGGTCTTCTCCTGCACCAACGCGGGCTCTGGAAGTTTCGTGAGGTAAGAGCCAATTCTCCCCATTGGCTTCCTTTCAGCGTTCTTCTTCGGCATATAATATTCACGCCACTGGTATAGGGCAAGGAAGAGACGGAGAAGCAACTGCCAAAAATCCTCGAGGCGTGGGATGCGTGTGTCACGAGTGGAGCTTGAGGCGCAAAATTTTCTCGTCCAGTGCGGCTAACGGGAATAATCAGAGGCTCCAATTCATGGAAAGAGGGAAAGAGGGGGTGTTACAGCATGTGGGGAGAGTCACGATGCCCAGCTGAAGCCAGAACACCCTCGACTTCATTTCCCCATGTCAGACGAGCTGCGTCCTCACCGAATAGCACACACATCATTCAGATCACCACCAAACAATCGATGTTGTACAACCGTGGCGGAAAAAACTCTTCACGACATCTTTGCATATATGCTGCCACGACGTCACCGGATTTTCCTCACCGTTTTTTTTTTTTTTTTTTGGGTGTGTACAGAATTAGGTGGTAAGCAATATCGCAGTCTAGGCAGAGTCTAAAGTCACTTCAGTACCTTTCGGATATCCCATTTCATCTTTCGGGAAATGGTGTGTGTCCCCCAGCTTAGGGGCGGATAACCATGACACCAGGCTACAAGACCTTCCGCAAGTCATCCATTCCTTGCGTGGCATTCGCAGATCTTGGTTCGACCTTCACCGATCTGCCGAGGTAACAGTGTTATTTCGAAGCCCAGGGCCAACCGCCGTACGTGTATCCCCAGTTGGATCGCTTGCCACGACGGGACGACCGTCGCAAGCCGACAACCCTGCGCCGACAGCCCAGAGCCTCATCGTGTGGCCACATCATACCCCGAAACCGACTGAGCCGAGTCGATCGCGTGGGATATTTTCGATTGTCCATGTGCTCAACTTCCTAGAGCAGTTGGTAGCGTGGGATGCCAAGACAGGTCTAGAGTTCAACATCGCTGAATGCCTACCGATTCTGAAACAATGTTTCTCAACAGTTCTTGTGCTACTTCATCAATATCCCAGAGGGAATTCCGTTGCTCACCGACATCCCACGTTCGTTGGGTTTGTTCTCCACATAAACCCCCCACACTATCTCGTTATAGCGCGCCTTGACACCTCGGAAAGTCGGAACAAATGGTCGGCTGGTGGCAAATGGTTCCGACTACCGAGCTCCTTGACGGCGTTCATGGATACTCCTAGATTCCTCCTTCGTGGCGTTTCACGTCGCAGATTTTGAAAAATCTGGACCAGAAGCCGCCGCCGTGGGGTTGAGAGGAATGCGTTTCCTCAGTCCACGCTCTACACAAACGACCTGCTTAGGATTGGGGATGCGCTACCTTGGGGCGATACATTTCGTACTGTACAGTATGCTAACTACTGGCTCTGATTCTTTCGCGTATTGAAGCCACCGGATGTGGGCGTAATATGACGCGCAGCATGGCGGCAACAGGAGGAGTCAGTTCGTTTCCAGATCTCAAACTCTCTCTGATGACATGAGTAGGACCCGTAGCCTACCGCTTCTTGACATAGCCTCGGCGACTCAATATGGCGCAAATTGCCGAAGTGGGTATTTTGCAGCTCGAGAGCTCAAGACCCCGCTTTCAGAGCCGCATTTGGCGACTGATCCCGCTTTTTCCATTTGATGCCCACAATCAAATGTCAGATATATGCATTACGTGGGCGGGGGTGGAGTGTAATTTGTAGCATGCAGATTTCGATACTTTTTGTCTTCCTTAGCTTGGGCCAAAAATAGGGTTTTGGGGCATATGACTTCGCTAGAGAGATGTCAGGAGACTCCAATGGTTGGAGACAGTGCTGACTGCAGTAGAGAAACCAAACATGGTTCACATGAATGAGAAGTCAGAAGCTCGGCATATGTGGGGGGTCACTTTAACACTGACGAGGGGAGATTTCGAGGCAAAAGAGCAGCAATGTCTCAATGCCTCCAAAAACTGGCGTCCGGCGGCATCTGCCATCTTCGGAAACTTGGAAAGCATATCCCGACGTCAATAGTCCTCTGTAATTATGTAATTACTGAGGGCTTTCTCTAATAAAGGGCACAAGCTTTTGTGGTGGAACGAACAAATGCAAGACGCCTTTCCTTTTTCCCCAAAAAAAATTTTGACACAAAGTTTTCTTGCTTGTCAAGATTGTGTTCATCCACTGTACACTACAACACCTCGTCTACTTCAACATATCATTTTTGCAAGAGCGCCTTTGAAAGGGAAGTCTTTTTCTAGAATATTCGCCTTATTCTTTACCGGTATACTTTTGCTTTCTGCCAGCCACTACTACTACTGAAAAATTCTACCACCGTGTACAAGTGTATCGTGGATACCTTGGTATGATTATTTATGAACCTCGTTCATACATTCATTCAGTTACTCATTGCAAACTTTAAGCCCAAATCATGGTTGTCCACTACACACAGACGCAACTGTTTGAGCTCAATGGCTAACCTAAAAGTTGGAAACTCTTTGACTAGCTATCTATTCTCCTCCTCCCCTCCCCTCTCCCCCATACAGATGGAAGCGAGGCCTAAAATCGGAGCAAACCCCCCAGAGACCAGAACTTCGGCCCGGACACACTCTGGAGCATCCGTGGCGCGCTCAGCACCGACCAACAGCCAATCTCGCCTGGGGCTCCGGGAACGTTGCCGCCCCTGTCAAACGCTTCTCTTCACCTTGACCAACACGTCGCCAAAGCTTTACAAATCGTGGGGTTGCCACGCCAGCAAAACTTATCATCCCATCACAATCCCCATCCCACCTCTTTTCTCCCCAGTTAAGCCTTGTTAACCCTCCACCACATGATTACAGATGGCGCAGCTAACTTCGGCGATCAAACTGGTGTCCCTGAACTATCATGGCGCTAAAGGGAGATCGCGAGCGTGGTTTCTCCAAGACCTCCGGAAGAGCGGTGAATTGAGGCTTCGCTGTTGGAAAACTCGAATGATGACCTGACCCTTTTTTTTATTTGCTATTGCAATGCTTCAAATCTAACGGTCAATTGGGTGGAAAGAATACAATTGTGCTCAGGCAAGTTTTGCAAAGCCCTTGATGGGACTAGTCGTTCGCGTTGCAGCAGTATCCTTCATCATCACCTTCCATCATGGCGTTTACAACTGCAGCATATTCGCATTCTGCCCAGCGGATATGGCGTGCGGCCCGTTTTCTGAGCCTCCATTGTGAGCCCTTTTTTTGCTATTTTTCCTTATCCCACCAAACTCAAACGTTTTTGGCGAATTTCTTTGCTTCTTCTTCTTCTTCCTCTTCCTCTTCTTCTCCAGTTCCATAAGTTTATCTAGAAGCATGCACCTTGAAGGGGGTGGAGGTGGATGTCTTTTGCTTTTTCTCCTCCTCTTGGGAAGGGCACATTTTGTGGCGTGTGCTTCTTGCGCCGACTTTTTCTTCTTCCCCATTTCCCCAGTTCTGCTCATTCCGGGGGCTTCCCACCAAGTGAACAGCATTCGGCTGCTCGCTCCCGAGAATGCGCATGCAGTATCTACGCACTCCTTCCACCCCAAAAAAAAATCGTCACATGCACACTACTAGGCAACAACCTCGCGGCCGCATTCATCAACTTGGCTGTACAACATGCACCGCAGGCGATACAGTATCTTCACAGCACCGGAAGTGGCTTCGGCAGGCTTCAACGTGTATTCTAGGATGTTGCTTTTGTCTCACCTTCTCTCTTCCAACCGTGGACATTGGGCTCGCTTATGTTCCTCGCTCGTGTTTCCAGACCCCCGGGTTTTTGCTTCTCCTCCCGCACTGTCCTTTCAGCATCTTTGCTTTTTATTCAAATTTCCAGGGATGAACCTGCCAATGGACTGTGCGTGTGGAGTAAATGTGGTGGTCGGCTTTTGCAATGTAGACGCCACAAGTTTGGGCGTTCGCTTGATTGTGAACAAGAGATCACCTCACCCATCCCGTCTCCCCGTCCCCTCCAAGGGATGATTGAACACAGCTCACCGCCATCTTCTGCACCTCCATGCACACCTTTTTTTCAAAAATAAGCCCAAATGTATACTCGAGCTCGGTAATTTCCTTCCGTATCAAAGGCCATGCAATTGCCATGCACTTCTGCTTTCCGCATGTCTTTATCTGGCACTATCGCGCACCATGCCCTTCCTAGTCTTGATTTTCTTATCCATCGATGGTATCTGGATGGCGGCAATGTCAGCATTGGATCCTATACGATATGGAGGTTATCCCGCGCCGTGACAGAGAGTCGGAACAAGCAATTGCAAGCGCGAGATGCTTGCCGTACTAGGGTACGTTAGGAAAGGAAAGTGTGAGTCCGAGGATGGAGCTATGAATAATGCGCTTGTTGTCGACTGGATGTCGGACGGGGCGAAGATCGCGGGTTTTGGCGCTTAGTTTTGCTTCTGGGGTTGTTACAGTAGTGGCTAGACCCCCTTTTATCGTCTGTGGTCTAGAATGCAGAATCGACATTGAATTTCCAAGATGAAGATGAATGGGAACTATGAATATACTTGGTCCATTCTCTGCTACCACGGTTATTACGATACATTGGTTGCCTGAAGATTGCCCTGGTTTGTTCGTGGTCCCCTGATGCACATCTCTCGACTGCTCCCCTCCATAGCCCCGCCCCCCTAAGGAGCGAATCGGCAGTTGACGCTTGCTTTTCGAGGAAAATTCTGCACGTGGAAGGAGTGGCTGCATACTAGGTCCATGAGGGGGAAAAGAACTTGGGGTGCGTGAAGCCAAACCAGGGATGGTGTTTCTAGACACAACCATGCATGTCACGGCTGGAGATGATTGGACATGAGTCGAGAAAGTGTGCTGCTTGCTATTCCGCAAACTATAGATCCTTCGCTACATGTTCGGCATCATTGCGATTTCTTTTGCACCTCCAATATTGGACTCCAAGAACACTATTTCAGGTCCAATCGGCGCGTGTAGAAATACCTCCACCCAAATAGTACACTCCACTACCCTCCCCACCTCACAAGACTAAACTACTAATACTCACACCTCCAAAAAGCTTACCACTACCCCCTCGCCCTCGCCATTCTTAACCAGTGCATCCATAAGTTTTTCATTCCACTCCTCGTCGTCCTTGCGCAACCCCGCCCAGCCCCAATTTCCAACAATCCGCAATGCCTTCCTAGGCACCACCACCTTCTGCAACCCCGGGAATGAGGCCCTCCAGTTCACACGTTCTGCGCCCATCTTGGTATAGATGTGCAGCAGTTGAAAGCTAAACATGATTTCTCGGACAGCGTTGCGCTGGGCGGGGAGCAGAAACTCGGTGAATGCAGCGGGGGAGTATGTGCCCTGGGGCTGGAAAACATTGCAGGCGAAGGCGAGATTGAGGGTTTCGGCGTAGATTTGTCGGCAGACGGAAGGGAGTGTGAATGCGTGTGGCATTGGCGTGGCGGTGTCGGGGTTGTCATGGTCCAGCACGGCGATGGCGGGCTGGCGGTAATACAATCCTGAATGGTGCATTTCGCGACGGGTACCAAATGTGATTCTTTGGCCACCGAGAGCAAAGGTCCATATTTTTTCTCTCAACTCTCCGGGGAGACGGAGGAGTGGGGATGTGCGGGCGTTGTGTCGGACGCTTGGTTACGTCGTTAGCACTACAACTGATGCTTGAGCAATAGACAGACAGACAGATAGGAAGGGGTAAGGTTTACATGCTAACTAAATGTTTGGGTGTTTTCTCAAGACTTAATTGCCCATGCTCAGTGAGAATGCGTTCGCGAAATGAGGGAATCTTGGGCATGTGACGTTTTGCTTGTGCAATTGTCCAATGAGACTTTACAACTTTGGCTGCATTGGGCTTCGGAGGCAGTACTCTCCTCTGCCGTGATGAGAATCGTTTGGTTTTCATCTTTTCACGAGTGACCTTGCTAAATAAAAAAAAATCACTAGACAATGGGGATAGATAGGTAGACGCGAAATTGGAGAGCTAGAGATAGTTATGAGGGTCGGAGGGGGTTAAAAACATCATCAGTTGCCCACACCGGTGGCTGGAAACAGTCTTGGGGTTAACTTTCAATGGACCTTTAGTGCTGTTACTAGATACCCTGTTAATCCTGTCTCATAAAGGATTATTAACTCACACTTCCGCTTTGGGACGCCGAAGTCCTGTTCGGGCAATTGAGGTGAGTGGGGAGCTGACATGCTGCCTGATCACGGCCCAATCGTTTGGGCACAGACCATATCACGATTACACAGAATGTATTGATCCTACTGGAACGCTTACTGTCATCAGCCTTGCAACATTCAAGATTACTTGACAAAAATAATTAGGAGATTTGGTGCTTGGATTTGTATAGCCCCAAAACAGAATAAGGAGCAGATTTCTAAATATATTCGTCAAATCGCTTATTACATTTTGGTGGAAGATGGAAGCGGAAATGGTTGATTAGGAGACACTAAAGCAGTGGGATCAAAATTGGGAAGATAGAAGAAAATGGAAAGCTTAATATCGGTAAATTAGCTATGGTTTAGACAGAAAGGTGGAAGAAAGAATGGGGGATCGAAATATGAACTGGATAGGTCCAGGGTGGAGTACTTATAGCTCGATGAACCTATCCACTCAAGCGCATGACCTCTACATCCCCACTGTCCCTATATTAGAATAGGCCTACTTCTCCCGCTTTCTGCTAATGAAAAAAATCCGATCCTTCGGTCACATACACACTATGAAGTGCCAATGCATTTAGCACAATTGTGTATAAGATACCCGCATGTTATTTCACTCTCCAGTATAGCGACAATCTGACTCCATACAGGATCATTACCATTTGTACTCCCCATCCTCCCTCATGAACCTTACTGGAAGAATCTCTATAATTCCTCCTATGGCGCTTCTCTCAATAATGCTGCCGCTTTCTCTGACCTTGGCTTAATCGTCATTTCAAAGGTCCCCGGATGGCTCGAAAGACCAGTGCTGAACTGCAGCACTTGCACCACTGGCGTACCATCAGCCGCAAGGGGAGCACTAATATCCATAGTACTGATGATGGTCGCCAACATAGAGAAAACACTTGCTTGTGCCAAATGCCTGCCCACACAAATCCGGCGACCAAAACCAAAGGGCCCAGCGAGAAATGGCTCGCCCCTACCGCCTTCCGCGATAGGAGTGAAGCGCTCTGGTTCGAAGACGTCAGGGTTTTGGTAGATGGAAGCGTCTTTGCTGAGAGCGTATGTGTTGTAATATACCAACGTGCCTTTAGGAATGTACATTCCTTCGAAAATATCGTCCTCGTTTGACTTGTGAGGGATTCCGACTGGAGAAAGCGGACGCCAGCGGGTGGTTTCCTCAACGATATACTCAATATATCTCAACCTTGGTCGATCAGCGAGACTCGGTAATCGATCAGTGCCAACGACGTGATCAAGCTCCTCTCTCGCCTTTGCCAGCACGTGCGGATTGCTGATGAGATTGAACAAGGCCACCCTTGTTGTCGCAAGCGTGGTGTTGGACCCAGCTATAAACACTGCCGCCGACATGCCCTGGATATCGCGAATCTCAAGTTTATTAGGCAGCCCCTTTTTCTCGTTATCATAGTACTTGGTCAGCAGGGTGTGGGCAAACGAAGGATTTGATTTTCCTGTCTGAAACTCCTGCATAACCGCGGCGAAGGGGACATCGTGGAGACGTTTGATTGCCCACCGCATCTTGCGCGCATGTCTGAGAGGGGCCGAGAAGTTGAGGAAATTCGGTACATTGCGGAGTAAAGGTATGTGGTCGACAAGACTTGCACCAGGATCGCCTCCTTGTGCTGTTGCGGCTCCAGCATCTGCAGATATGCGTACGTATGGATCATCGTCCGAACTCACTTTTACACCAAAGCCAATACGGAGAACAACCGCCGCAGCGAACCGACGAAGAATGGAGTCCCAGTCACTCGGCCTTTCTATCATGCGACACACAGCTTTTTGAACTTCATCCTCTTGGATTGGCTGGTAGTTGACAACATATGATTTAGTGAAATTAGTCTGCAATGCTGAACGGTGCAGCTTGAAGCGGTTGCCAAAAGGCAGGAAAGTCAGTGTTAGACCCCATCCGAGCTCCTCAAACAACACAAACTTGGGCCGGTCTTGATACTTGGCGCCACGTCGGTCCAGGAGCTCACTCGCTGCATTTTGGGTATTGATGACCACAGTGTGGTTACCGAGGATGTTGTAGTATGTGAGCGGGGAGTCTAGATAACCTTGGTAAGAAACGAATTCGTAAGACGTGTTGAGCAGTACGGCCTACTATATTTTTCCGCATCTCTCATATATGTAAGATGTGCATTTTCAAGAGGCACTTTTCGCCAGTTTCCAAAAAAAGGTTCAAGAGGGGGACCGGGTGGGAGAGGTGCTGGGTATCCAAAACGAAGGTAGGGTCTGATGCCCAGATATATGATCCACAAAGCGATTGTAAGTATCACAATCCCTGCGACTGGCGACTGTATCGAAATCTCAAGAGCATACATAGCGGGATCTTGTAATCCAATACAGGTTTGCTGTGACTTGAAGATCACTTGCGTCGTTAAAGGTTGCTGATAATTAGCAAGTTATGATATGCACTGTATGAATATGCAGTTGACCACAACTAGTACACGTTCTCGCTTATCGCGCCTGATAGTTGCGGAGAACTATTATTATGTCCCAACCCTGCATAAAGGCTTCAAGAGCCTTGCTTCACGAAGTCGAAATGCCGGCCGGCCGGCCGGGTTCGGGGATAATATCTGTGATAGCTCCACACGGCATTCCCGGCTGTTACGGCAGCACTGATTTGATCTGGTATTACGGAGAGAGAGAGAGTAGTAAATGTAGAGACGTCATGGGATAATTCACGCCCCTGAAAAGTTGAGAGTAGCCATCAAGTAGTGTCTGACAACCTGACGTTGAAGGAACGAAGACCGCATTCCGCTTGGGGCCCCCATTAGAGCTTTGCATACCATCAAAGTTCTCCAATAACCATGTCTGACTCGGAGACAAGTGTTGTGGTTATTCCAGAACCCACAAATGGTGTTGTGGGTGTGACAGCAATGGCAACTAAAACTACCGCTCCCGGTGAGCACGATGAGAAAGATCCATACCGGTATCAACTCGGATTTGGTAACTATCACGCGACGGAAGCTGTGTATGTAGCACGACCCCGTCAAGTGTTGATATGGCTGACAGTTCTAGACCTGGTGCATTGCCTCCCCCAGGACACAATACGCCCCAACGATGTCCTTACGATCTCTATTCCGAACAGTTAAACGGCTCGCCATTCGCTTCGCACCGCGACAATCTCCAACATGTATGGATGTATCGGATTCGGCCATCAGTGGCGCACGCACGCCCTCGACCGATGGCACCGACTCCAGACGTGGAATCGTGTTTCCTTCCAGGCAACTCAAACGTGAAGTTCACGCCCCTAACGTACGAATGGGGTCCTCTGGAAGAACCTGAAAGTAATGAGGAGATTACCTTTATTCAAGGTATCAAGACCATTGGTGGCTGGGGTGACTCTACAATGAAAGAAGGAGTAGCAATGCACATGTACTCATGCAATGCATCCATGAAAAACCAAGCGTTCTGCAACAACGACGGCGACTTCCTCATTCTTCCCGTCAAAGGCCGCCTTGACGTCCAGACCGAGCTCGGAAAGCTCATGGTGCGCGCTGGAGAACTATGTGTGGTGCAAGCGGGCATCAAGTGGAAAGTCAGCCTCCCAGATGGCCAATCAAGTGGGTATATACACGAGATCTTTGGGTCACACTTTGAGCTCCCTGATCTTGGTGTTATTGGGAGTAATGGACTGGCGGCCCCTCGGGATTTTGAGTCTCCAGTTGCACACTTTGATCTTGACCAGTCAACATGGGAAGTGCAATGCAAGCTCGCCGGTGACATGTTTGTGTACAAGCAGAAGCACACGCCATTCGACGTCGTTGCGTGGCACGGAAACTGCGTGCCATACAAATACGCATTGGAGAAGTTCACGCCACTAGTTTGCGGATTGAAGGAGCAGTGCGATCCCACCATCTACACTGTTCTCTTTGCCAAGTCGAAGAGAGAAAGGGTGTCCTTGACTGAATTTGCAGTGTTCACTCCCAAGCATATCTCTGCACTTGATACATATCGCCCGCCATACTACCATAGAAATATGGGCACCGAGATCCTTGGAATGTTATACGGCGAGTATCATGGATCTGTGCGTGATGTACAAGCCGGTTGCTTGAGCGTCGAGAATTCATATATGCCGCATGGAGACGCGTACAGCGCTTGGAAGGAGGCGACGACTAAAAATCTTGACGTCGAGATGGTTTCGAAGGGATCTTTGAGTTTCATGGTGCATGTAAACAACAATTTTGGTCTGACCAAATTCGCACTGGAGCGCAATCCGGCGATGAAGCAGATTGAGGGTTACGAGGGAGCATTTTGGGACGATATTCAAGGCGAGTTTCTGCATCATCTGGACGCCGTGAACGAAAGACTGCAGGAAAATGGACAGGCTAGCATCCCAGTGAAATCGGAACAGGCGTAACGGAAGTGCGGAGACGAGTAGATAGGAAAGATAACACCATGTGAAACATGAGTCATGTAATGCCCAATGCTACGATAAAACCTTAGATGGGACTTCTCTCCCTTGTCTGCTATCCAATATCTAGAAGAGACGTGAATAAAATTGCAGACATGGTACTTTTGGGGTCAATTTCGGATTGAGATGTAGAAGTATCCTTGAGTCTCAAATCACGTGCTAACATGCTTACGGAATCACCCAACTCCTCTCTCCGTCCAACATCGTCTCCACACAGCAGAACAATAAACGCTTCAGTACGCAAGACCAGGAGGACATCTGTGGCATGTCGTCGCTGCCGTCGGCTTCGTATCAAATGCATCCAGGAGCAAAATCAACTCCCCTGCCAGCAATGCCGAACGGCCGGCCCATCTGAGGCCAGTGACTGTGCAGTTCCACAACGTGGCGATGACCGAGACCGTCGATATCGGACCCAGCGCGAGGAAGAGCGTGAGCGCGTGAGCAACGTGTCACGTATACCTCGGCAAGATTCTTGTAGTAATGGTGCTGTAACTTTGGGCGACGCTTCAGCTTTGGATGAGACTACACTCACGGCCTGGTCACCTCCAACTCATTCGCCTCATACAGCTCGCCGCATCGAGATCTACTCCACTTCAGACCTTTGGGGTCTTTTGCCTCCCCTAGACGAGCTTATCCGTGGTGCCAACATTTTTGTTACGAATTGTCTACAAGTCGGCTTCATTCCCAAGGCTCTCTTTATCGAGCGCTTGTCCAAAGATGCCGAGTCTGTCAACGTGTTTCTCCTGATTTCAATGCTCACCATATCGGCACGTTTTACGCCCGAGTTCTGCACGAGATTTGGAGGTGGGAAGCAGGCGTCAGACTTCTTCATGGAGATTGCAAACGTGCTAGTAGCCGATGAGATGTTCAAAGTGCATCTCGAAACTGCCCAAGCCTTCTTCTTGCTCGGAATGGCTGAGTGGGGTAAAGGCGAGCGCGGCCGCTCTGCTATACACATGGGCATCGCTGTTCGCATCGCAGGTGTACTCAGGTTGCATCGCGAGGAATCGTATGCTTTGCCTCTGAACGCATCTCCAGATGTCATCGTCAACACAGAGCATGCAAGAAGGACTTTCTGGGCAATCAAGAGCCACGACAATCTTTATACCCAGCAGCACCTCCCAATATCATTCGTTAATTCGGACATTACCACACTATTGCCATGCTCTGAGAACGAATTCGCGTTTGGACGGGTCCCTCAACAGAGAGCAGCACTTGCTGGAACAATTCCAGCACTACACGATCCACAGCTCGCTACCCTTCCCACCCGCTCCATGTTCGCCACATTGATACAAATTCACGACCTTTGGGGCATGATTGCAAGAACCGCTTGTCATGACAACTTATTGAGCGACCGTTTGGACTCTAGACCGTGGGACGAGTGCTGCCGATACATGTCTATCGCTAAACTACTCCGGGAGTGGGAAGCAAACATGCCTCGGGAGCACCAATGGTCTACTTGGAATTTACGAGGATACCAAGCTGAGCATGTCGACCTCGCGTATCTCTCCATAATCACCATTATGCGTATGAGCAACATTGTTTTGCGGCGTAGCTATCTTGCGAACATTGTTTCCCACATCATAGATTCTGAGATTGGAGACACGTTAGCACCGCCTGGTTTCTGGGAGACCATGTCGTACGAGCTTTTCTCTAACGTGCTATCCCTTTACGAAGCAATCGAGACCTACTTTGAGATGCGACGTGCTGACGATGGCTTCCCCACAATGCTGGCGTTTTGCGCCTATACCTGCGGCTCGATTGTTTCGTACCTTTGCCGATGGCCACATTTGTGTCCGCAGCTCTGTTCCTCTGCAGACAACGTCTTTAATGGAACCCTGGACGCTCTCTCAACTTTTGCTGATAAATGGCCTTTAGCAAGTGAATGGGTGGATTTGCTGCGAGGAATAGCTCGTCAAGGACAGCAACAACGGGGGAGGCCGACCACCGAAGTCTCGTCGCGTGAAGTCATCCTCAACACAATAGCCGCTGTCTCAAACTCGCCGTCTCTATTAACGACTTCTCCATGTGTATCAGACCCGCGTGGCGGTTCTCATGCGGATGTATCTGCACAAGATGTTCACACCCTTAATATGCTCAGTGATGCCGCAACATTCAGCTTGTATGATCAACAAACTCAGTCGATGCATCAAACACCTTCGTTGTCAGAATCGAATAGTTACATTGATCTGAACATATTCTCTGATGTTGAACTGGCGAATTACATGCAAGGATACGTTCATTGTAATTTTGTAGATTGGCATGTCTAAAACTGGTGTCTGGTGTAACAACTTTTAATCACAATTGGAACCTATTCATAAATCGGCAACTCATTTACGACCAGCCCTTCTTGATAGCTTTGATAGCCTCCTCAAGCTCTACGACATCTCCATACTTGGCATTATGATCCATTAAACTAGCCCAATGTGTCTCATGCCCTCTATCTGCACACGCCTCAGCTACAATGATCGATCGAAATCCTGCTTGCATTGCATCAATCGCTGTCGAGCGAACCGCAACACTTGTAAGGAATCCACCGATTATGACAGTGTCGACCCCGAGAGCCGCTAGCTGTGTAGCAAAGTTTGTTCCGGCGAATGCGGATGGAAATTTCTTGCGGTGCACCATGTCAAGAGGCTGAGGTTGAAGCTCTCTGCAGGCATCCCCAATCGGTAAACAAACTAGATTATCTGGATGTGTGACAGAAAAGAGGTATGCGTGTGGTTGCTTCTGAACTACCAAACCGGCATCGCGAAGGTTGGCATGAGTGTAGACGGTCTGCGTATAGAATACTGGTATTGATTCTTTGTCTGAATTTCTACTCGTCCCACGGGCAACAGCAAGAAGTTCGGCTATTGCTGAAGTAACTGAGTCGATTGAGTTATGCGGCAATGCAAGAGAGGAGCCAGGTGACATGTAAGCTCTGCAAACATCAACTAGTACAATGCCTATTCGTGTTCCAAATCCGAGAGTTTTTGTTCGGGAAGGGTCGCCGCATTCTGCAGCGTAGGCAGGATAGGTAGAGGGATCGATAACCATGGCAAAGAACTCACTGCGAGGTTGTTATCAAAACATGTGAGTAGGGTTATGAGACTATCATGCACGACTTTTAAGTATGCGATCCTAAATTGACGATATGTGACGCTTGGAAACACCACAGCAACTGCAATTTAATTGGCTGAAATGCCGCGAGACATCGTTGATAAGACTACCTTTGACCGGCAACTCGCACTCCACTTTCGGAACAAGATCGGAATCTACATCGAGCCTAGAATAGGACGCATCAACCTCGAGGTAACAAACAACAAACAGTGTTTGACCAAATTTTTTTTTCATTAAGAATTGACATCCTCAAACTATGAACATCCCTCAAACTAGACTTTTTCACCAACCTCTTCATTCCTCTATACGTTGCAAGCTCTCGTCTGAATACACCGATTTCCATGATTCCATACTCCAATATATAACACCCACCGAAACACTGCCCTTCTCTCGATCCAATCCGTCTCCGTTCGCTGTGACTGGACTGAAGGGTGTAGATGTCTGGAGCATCGAGGACAGAGATGTTGAAGACTGGCAGATTCGGATCTTCAGACCTGGGCCGGGTAGGAGCAAGCAATGGCCAGCACTATTATGGTTCCATGGGGGAGGCTACGTAATGGGCGGGCTCGACTCTGAAAATAGTTTTCTCCGCTTCCTCTGCCGACATCTTAGCATTATCGTTCTCTCAGTAAACTATCGCCACGCGCCCGAACATCCATACCCAGCCGCAATCAACGACTGTATATCCTCGCTGCAATACCTTTCATCTACCCTCATAACAGAACTAAAAATTGACCCTACGCGCGTGGCAGTTGGTGGACTTTCTGCCGGTGGGCAGCTGGCTGCTAGTACCGCTCTATATGTCAACGACGGTAATAAGGAGATTATTCGACCATGCTTTCAGATGTTGATCTGTCCTGTACTTGATAACACTGCGACGATCAAAGGGCGTTGGAAGGAAAGTCAACATGCACCGTGGTTGACGCCCGAACGCATGGGATGGTATAGGTCAAAGTACTTATTCTCCGATGAAGATGCTGCTAGCTACCTTGCTTCACCTATCCTCGCGCCATTGGACTTGCTTGTCAGATTTCCTCGCACCATGATAATTATTGCGGGATGTGATTTGCTTGCTCCGGAGGAGTTGGAGTTTGCGAAGAGGCTGGAAGAAGCGGGTGTAGAGGTGGAGGAGAAGGTTTACGAGGGTGCAGCCCATTCCGTACTTGTGCTTGCGGGTATTCACAAGCAAGGCAAGAGACTCGTGGTAGACGCTTGTTTGACGCTTGGGAAAGCATTGAATGTTCAGGTAGATGAAGAAGTCATCGAGAAGGCAGTTGGGTGATAATGAAGCCACTCTTTTATTCAGTACATGATTAAACTTCGACATCTTCGGATCAGCCTTGTGCAGAACATGCCGACTACTCAGCTCGCTTCTCATCCACAATAATACCTTGTATCTCCTCGTTCGGCACTGTTTCAACATTGTCATTCCCCATAGTCTCATCCTTCCTCTGCAGGCCTTTATCCTTGATGAATACCATCAATACCAGACAAATTGCAATTGCGGCGAACCACAAATAGAATACTGCTTTTGTAGCATTGGCATATGCTTCTAGGAGCTCAATTTTTTTAGGCTCTGGCAACATTGATATGTTTGGCACATCGAAGATAGAATCTTTGATCTGAGCTATCAATGTCTCTGGCAGTGTGCTGGGTATGTGCGAAAGTAGAGAATTTGAGTATATTGCAGACGCAATTGAGAGGCCCACAGATCCACCAAATGCACGGATGAAGTTGCGTGCCGATATCACAACCGCGCGATCCGACTTTGCACTATGCGCCTGTGCAGCAACGAGTGTGGGTTGGAATACGAGCCCGACACCAAACCCCTCGATGAGGAGCACAAAGACAATGCCTACTGTGGGAATGGTCCTTGAGAATAGGAGATGTAGCCCTGCACCGAGAGTCCAGCAAGCATATCCCGTCCAAATGACTTCGCCATATCTCCCAATCCGAGAAATGTACTGCCCAGAGAGGATCGAGGCAATGGATTGGGCAACAACGAGCGGGAGAATGAGTGCCGCGGAAGAGACCAACGACATCTGGCGTGCGGATTGGTAGTAAATGGGTAGATAGTAGAGCAGCGAGTAGAAGACGATGCCAATGAGGAAGTTTTGTGCTAACATGGCTGCTAGGGCGTGATTCTTGAAGAGCCGGAAGGGAAACATGGGCAACGTTGCGAACTTCCATTCATTGATCGAAAACAGCAGCAATAAAACCGCTCCAATTGCCATCATGGAGATAGACATCGGGCTGGATGGGTCGAATTGCGTTTGGATTCCAGAGATAGGTATCAGAAGTATGATTGTGCCGGCGGAACTGAGAAGAATGCCAGCCCAATCGACTTTCAGCAGTTTGGCTTTTGCAGATTCTTTTGGCATCGTGGACTTTGGAAGAAGCATGCCGAGGATACCGGCGACGCATACTGCGAGTGGCGCGATGAACCAAAAGGTTCCGCGCCAGCTCGCGTTGTGCGTGAAGCCAGCTGCGACGAAAGGACCGATGGTATTCCCTAATCCAACGCAGGCTCCTAAGACGCCTTGATATCTGTATAGTGTCAATATGCAAGCAATACCTCATTAGGAAATGAGGTAGAAAACTTACTTTCCACGCTCTTCAAGTGTTACAATGTCCGACACAATCATCATAGTCAGAGCCATGATACCTCCATTGGCAAGACCGGAAATACCTCGAAAGGCATAAAGCTGAGCTCCTGTTTGAGCAAAGCCACATAGCAAATCCCCAACGGCCAGAATGCAAAGACAAGATATCAAGATAGATTTTCGGCCAAAAATATCAGAAACACGTCCATATAACGGCTGAAAGGCTGTATTGGCTATAAGAGACGAAGTACCGGCCCAGACGATTGTGGAAGCACTATTGAGGTCGCGACCAATAGTAGGTAACACGACTCCAATGGAGTTTTGGTCGATGTAAGTTGTTAGTAGAGCTGTCGCGAGACCTGAGAATACAATCAGGAGACGCTTCTTAGGGAGAATGTCTGTCTGATCGTGTATCACGTGCTCATTAGCCATGGTTGTCGTAAAGATCGATGAGCTTGCCTGATTACAAGTAGCCTAGAAAGTTAAAGCGGCATACTTTTGCAGCTGGGAACTTGCGTTTTTGATAAGAAACCAGATGTGGGTCCGGAGATGAGCACTGCAGTCTAAGCTGCAGGGATAGAGGATCCACTAGCTGGTGGAGTCACTCGCAGATCCGGCCGGCATCTTTGAATTGCAGGTTGGGCATTCGTTAGACAGTGAATTAGTCAAGTCCCATATCCCAAGACTGAGGTAGGCATTCTCATTATGGCATCACTCGAGATCACAGATCACCCGCAGTACGCAAATTACCACGCTCATGGGTTTTATGGCAAGAAACTTGGCTGGGGCTCACGACCAGTCCTACTTCTCATAGACGTATGCACGGCGTACTGGAAGGATGGCTCGCCATTGGACCTTTCGAACAATCCCGAGGGCTCTGCTAGTCCTGAGTCAATGAAAAGACTAGTCGCAGCGGCACGAGAGGGAGATGTGCCAGTCATCTGGGCTCAAGTTCGATATAACCATCCATTGATGCAGGACGCCGGTGTCCAGGGGAAGAAGAGCAAAACATTGAAAGCATGGCAAGATGGCGATACACGAGGATTGGATGCGTGGCTACAGGGACTTGAAGCCGGGCCGGAAGATTTGGTGGTGTTGAAGCGTAACCCATCAGCCTTTTATGGCACCTCACTTGCAGCAGACCTTCATTTGCTCAATGCTGATTGCATTGTGCTGTGCGGAGTTAGTACAAGTGGGTGTGTGCGAGCAACAGCTGCAGATGCACTTTGTGCTGGATACAAAACAATGGTATGATGGAAAATAGTCCCCTGTCTTCTGGGAATCTGACATAGTTAATGTTGAAACATGTAGGTCGTTGGCAAGGCGTGTGGTGACCGATCAGCAATTATTCAGCAGCAGACGCTTTTCGACATTGATTGCAACTTTGGGGATGTTGTTGCTGAAGATGATGCGATACGGCATTTATCACGGGGCTGGGTGCTGTAATGGGTGGTTTTAGAGAAAGATGGCAAATAGGACGCGGAGAAGTTTTGATTGGCAACCGGGGATGTGACTGACTATGGTATTAAACATATCAATATTATCACGTGTGCTAGCCACCTTACAGTTTGGACTGTTAATAGGAATGAGGCTATATCTCGATGACTACTATGCAAAAAAGTTTCAAAGTCATATTGTCATCTCAAACCTGATTTTCTTCAATAATAGATAACCGTACCCACTATCATAGCGACGGAAATGGGGTTCTTGACACTACTAACACCCATCGTAAGCTACTCTCATTCCACTATTGATTACCCATGTCTGATTGATTTCTGGTAGAAAGCTAGCGCTATCAGCACCATTTTACCTATGTTCCATGTCTCCGTTTCTTGGCCACTTGCAGCCAGAGCAAATGCCGGCCGGAACTATCATCACACATTTGAGCAAGAACATGGCCAAGAGTGTCGTCGATACTTGCTCCAATGTGAAGATAACACTAGGCTCCGCAAGGTCTTATTAAAATGGACTCAACACCATACGATAGAACGGTTCTACAGCTAGACATCGCGCCCCCCATTCCCATCGCTGACTCACCCAACAAAGGAGCCGATCTTAATTCTAGAAATACCACATCAATGTCTAACATGGACGTTGAGAAGGCCGTTAAGGGTCCCATTGTGCAAGAAGGTAGCTCAGGCTCAAACTCTGCGGTCGGTGATGTTGCGACTGGGGACGTCGAAGAATACCACGGCTTTGCCTCCCGTCTGCAGGAGTGGACCTCATGGACTGGTGCTGAACAGAGAGGAGCAGCTCCAATTCCCCTTGAGCAGCGAACACAGACCGATTATATCAGTGTTTTCACTGTTTTCTTCACGCCTATGCTCAGTTTGCTTCCGTAAGTCTAGAAACGCAATGTGTATCAATCATTGAAGTACAAGTTCTAACAGATTCCAAGGATTGGTATTGGTTCAGCAACCACACTCGGCTACGGCATGTCTCTGACTACTGCTGCACTCATGACCATCTTCATTCAGACTCTTTTTGCGGTTCCAGCCGCCTATGTCATTACCATTGCCCCACAGACGGGTATGCGTCAAATGATCCAGTTCCGTTACGTATTCGGAAAATATGGGAATATCATTACGGCTCTGATCAACGTTATCACGGTTGGAGGCTATGGCATCACTGCTAGCATCACAGGCGGCCAATGTCTCTCCCGCGTGCAGGACGGCAAACTCCCTATCGAGGGGGGAATCGCCATCGTTCTAGTCATTGGCATGGTTCTCGGCTTCCTGGGCTACAGGTTTATCCACTTGATTATGAAATGGTACTGGGTTATCACACTCTTCGCACTCATTATTCTTGTTGGCTGTGCGGGCGACCAACTGCGTCTCCAAGCCCCGGCTTCCGGTCGACCACCGCAATCCTATCTCGGAATGGTCGCCCTTGCAGCGGGAAATATGATTAGTTGGGCCAACGTCGTGGGCGACTACGCGTGCTACATGCCTCCTAGAGCGCCCAAGGTCCGAATTGGTCTCTACCTCGCGGCTGGTATCAGCGTTTCCTTCAACTTGTTGATGATCCTCGGAGCCGCTATTGCAGGAGCAATAACTCAGATTCCGTCGTGGGAGGTTGCTTATGAAGCAGGAGGCATGGGTGGAGTTCTGGGCGAGATACTGATTCAACGCTTGGGCAACTTCGGCCGCTTCGTTCTAGTTCTTCTTGGAATGTCTGTTTTTGGTGTTGCGTGCAGAGATATATACACCATCTCTGTCGCACTGCCGGCTGTCATCCCCCCTCTTCGAAAGGTTCCCCGGGTCTTGCTCGCCATCGTCGCCGCAGGGGTCCTCATTGGTATCGCCATTCCCGCATCGCGCTCCTTCGTTTCCACTATCAAATCCTTCCTCTCTATTGTCGGGTACTACGTGGGCGCCTCCATCTCCTGCTTCCTGGTCGAGTGGCTTTACTTCCGTCGAGCAAGGGCCGAGACTCTCAATCCTGCGATCTGGGACGACGCGAATGCGCTTCCGACCGGCATCCCCGCCGTCATTTCCGTCATTGTGCCTTGGGCTATGATCATCCCTTCTATGGATACTGCTTGGTATACTGGCCCGATTGCAAAGGTCACGGGTGACATTGCGTTTGAGTTCTCGGTTGTAATAGGCTTGTTGTGTTATTTCCCTCTCCGTGCGTATGAGATTAAGCGGAACGACGGTCGCTTGAACAGAGATGGTGTATACTGAGCTTACCGTGATTCAAGGGGGTGTAGATGCAGGTACTCACCAACGAGCTAATGTAATTATATCATTTCAATAGTAATCGTATCGTTAGTACCTGCTCTCGATGGTAGCTCCGTGCACTGAGATAGGCTTGGTACATTGTATCTCCAAGAAACTGCTGTGCCAGTTCATCCTCCTCCATCGTGTCAGTCACGGAGTACCAAAATCCTTTGTCCCAGAAGTAGTTACAGAATGCTGCATTATGAGCTGCATTGTATGACGTGGATGGACCTTGTAGGCATTAGCGACATTACCCTCTTCTGGAGAAGCTACGGGCTAGACATCCCAACCATCAAAACCGTGTGGTATAGTTTTGAGGGATTGCATTAGTGTAACTCCTCAGAGATATATGGCGTCTTACCAACGTTGGTAACAATAGTGAGAGTCTGGCAACCCGTCTCGTCAAACCAGTGAGACGTTGGGTCATCCAATACAACCCCTGAATCAGGACTCTTGAGGAATTCGCCCCATACATTCGGAATCCTTTGAATCATGGCAGTGCCCTCGTCATCGAGGAATGCGGCAGAGTGGACCCTGGAAATTCCAATAATACGTCATTAGAAGAATATGACATCCATCTCTCTGGCACTGAAGTTCGTTTCTCTAGCACGTCCATATTCCCCTGATCGTTCGAACACACTCTCTGTCTTTCTAGCATTGTGGTATCCCTGCCGTCAATGGCTTTTTTTCATCATTTGAGTCGTACATGAAATCGGTAAATGTCGGAGGCCAGATGGTCACTTGCGATTCAACAGTGTGCAAACCAGCATGGAAGAGTGATACGATGAAAATGCTCAGCATATACAATTGAGTTCCGGATCCAGTGCAATCAGTAGCTCGCCTACATAAATACAAGGTGCATAGCGCATATGCTTTTTCTTTCACAGTAAACCATCCCAATCATCCCATCTGTATATCCACCTACCATGGCGCATCCTTGGCCATCTCCATCGCCCAAACAGGAGATATCATCAAAAGAAATTTCCAAAACAGGAAAATGTTGTGACCCGCCTAACAATGCTCCTAGTCGCCAAGGAAGTGAGCAGAACCAATAAGAGATTGAAATTACAAATAACGCCGGGAGAATGAAAGCGCAGCCTAAACGTGCGCCAAGGAAACATAGGTATGGAACAGGTAGGATCCTGTAGACTTCATGAGGGGGCGTGAGATAAGGTATTTGAAATTAGACTAGCGCTGAAATATTCCAGCGAAGAATAAGAGTGGAGAGCCACAACCTCGATATTTTGTCCGACTAGCGGTTACCGGCTTCAAGCTGGGCAGGAGTCGGGGTCGAAGGGGCATTGTTGGCGGAATTGGGAGCGTTTCCACGATTTCGCCCGAGCCAATTAGGGAGCGAAGGAGCAGGGAGTCTTGACCTCCAGCCTGGGTTCTCATGAACCTGGGGAGGCGGCTGGGGGTCACTTGCAGCAGCATTTTGGGCCGGCCGACCTGGGCGGGTATTGAGAACAGTCGAGAGACTGTAAGGAGTATTATCCTGGCGATTGTTGTGTCCCGGGCTGGAGAACATGAGAACGCGAGTTCGAGTGAACGGATTGCCCCGAGCCGCTGCCCATGCTGCCTGAGGAGAGGTGGGGGACCTGAGTCCAGCTCCTGTCGGGCGACGACCAAGAGTTGCCGGGTCGATCTCGCCTTCGGGACGAGGCTTGGGAACGTAGTAGTCGGCTTTGCAGAGTGGACAGCACGCGCGGCGACTCGTCAGCCAGGGATCAACACAGCTAGCATGGAAGGCATGGCCGCAGGTCAATCCTCGCACATCCTCATCGTCCTCCAATGTATCCAGGCAGATGGCACAAGTGTCACCAGGTTCAGAGAGCAATTCGGGTGCGGTGGCGGTACGAATGGGGTCATCATCGTCCGAATCGTCCCCATCGTGGTCGTGAGAATGCGCAGGGTCTTTTCCAGGCTCGTAATGGCTTTGGACAGTGCCGACCGCGCTGAGTGCAACTGTCTTTTCGTCTCCCTGTTTTTCGGCCCCCTTCGGTTCTATCGTTTTGGTCGCCGACAAGCTGGTCCTAGGAGATGCCATCTCTTTCTGTATAGGCGATTTCGGTGCGGCGAGGTCCTCGCGGGCCATGGAAAGGGCAGTATCAGGCCTGGGACTCGAGGCGCCATCGAGGGGTGCAATTACTCCTTCAACGTCTTTAAAACTTCCCGCCCTGCTCTGCGGCGCTGTAGCAATGCCACCGGCAGCAGGTAGTCCTTCGTGTTCCCGGCTGGACTTCCATTGCTTGTACTTGGTAAGTGGGAAGCGTTCGTTGACCTCGTCCATGGACATCAACTTCTTCTCCCTCCTCCTTCTATGAGGCCGCGGCATAGCGGCCAGATCAATAGGCTCTCCATCAGCAGCGGCTCGAGCAGCACGGTTGCGTTGGTTGTATCTGAAGCAGTACTTGACACCGACGATGATCCTTCAGGGTTGTGTTAGCGGAAAAAAGCACTTCACGGTTGCGGTTTTGACATGGACATACCAAAGATTGGTGAAGACGACACCAAAACCGAGGGCAACGAAGAACAGCAGCGGCGAGCTGGTAGGGCCATTGCCTCCGCTCGGCGCGGTGGATGCCGATGCCAACGGCACTGAGGCGGATGAGGTTGTTGTAGCCATTATAGTGTGCAGTAGTCCATATGTTCACAGTGACAGCGACTTATGTGAGCTAGACTGAACGAACCCGATCGGCGTGTCGCAGATGTTTACAGTCTCAGGCGCAGATAGTGGGGCGGACGCGAATGGGTCGTGGTTTCACTCGTCTGTTGCCGGATGCGGGTAACGACTCTTTATCGAATACGAAACCGATGACGGCGGGTGGGTGTGGCAGGAAACAGAGGCCTCTGGGTCCAAGTATATGTCGCGTGCGGCGATTGCAGCCGAGTGCTCGTGGAGTGGGTGTAGGCTGTGCCGGCTGGCTCGGGAGGTGGTCTTGGATTGATGGGGGAGGGGTTGTCGGCAATGTGGGTAGCCGGGCGATCAGCAGCAGTGAAATCGGGGCGACCGGACGGCCAAGCGAGGGCTACTCGCGGTGAATGGCAGGGCGGGTGGCGACGAGGACTTGCGGTGACTATGTACAATGGCGACGTCGAGCCTGCCCTGCTGGAGTGCTGCGACCAGAGTGGTGACGAGGAGCGGATCGAGGATGGGAAAGTGGAGAGAACTGGAGGACAAAGGCTTCGAGTTGCTGCGCTACGCCGGACAAGAGCAGGCTAAGCCTATTGTGGGTGACTGGGGGGGGGCTCTTGATGACAATTGCCGCAGCACACGGATGAATGCACAGCGAGCACAACGATGGCGTTTTGAGCGTGCGGGCAGGGTGCAGAGGGCATACAGAGCTGATCTGGGTGGTAGTGATGGCGATGGCGGTAGTAGTGATGGTGGTGATTGTGGTGGTGGTGCTACTTCTGCTTCTTTTGCTACTACTATTACTTCTATTACTACTGCGACTTCTGCTGCTGCTGCTGCTGCTGCCGCCCAGCACGCAAGCACGCAAAGCAGCATCGCAGCAGGGCGCCAGTTGCATCGCTGGGGGTGCTGCTGCGCGTTTCCAAGTTCCAGAGTTGGCCGGGGAAACGCTGGAGCGTCTCAGGTCCATCACCCTGCGCCATTTTAAGCTGCATACGATCAAGGGACCGTCAGCACGGGAGCCTCTGCGCGCTGGCAGCGCTGCTTAATTGCGAGACAGCACGCCCGGCTGCAGTCAGCGCCCGCACACGCTCTCGTACAATATCGTAATACAAGCATGCTTGTCCGGCGCTGGACAGTGGCAGACACAGTACAATACGCAGCTGGGCTGCTGTCGCACGCGAGCGCTTGCAGGCTCGTGCTGCGATCGCTGCCAAAGCCCACGCACGCACCCCCCGCCTGCCAAGCCCGGCGTTTCCTGCCCGCCCGCTCGACTCTTGACTCGGCCAGCGTCCATGGTTGCCCTCG
>JAAZQE010000432.1:2518-25029 GCA_013620735.1 Clavariopsis aquatica | reverse complement strand
TACCATGCCCTCGTTGTTGGCGGGAATGCCCTGGGTGAGGATGGTGAGGCGCAACTCATCCAGGCCCTCCTCGGGGTTGCGCGAAAGCGCACCCCTCGCGAGCAGCTGATCCAGGTTCGTCATGGGGTTCGGGAGCCTGCCAATGTTGTTGGGTATGCAGTGGTGGTTGTTTGGGGCATCACGTCCGTGAGTTGCCAGATGCTTGGCGGGGCGCAACCTCACCGCCAGCCTACTGTACTGTAGCTCCAGCATCACGTGGTGTCGCTTGTCGCATTCCTTGTCGCCTCCCTTGTCATCCCCATCCCATCTCCCCCACCACCACCGCATTCATCACGCGCCCCCGCGCTGCCAGCGCCCCAACTGCTTCTTCGCTTCGCTGCACTCACTCCAAGCTGCCGCGTCGCCTCCGCACCCCAAGAGGCTGTTTGGCAACGCCCTGTGTCGCCCAAGCACTCTTTGGCTGTTGCTTGTCGTCCGCCGCTCGCGTGTGGCCCACTGTCGGCACAGTCCACCCGCAGGATGCCCACGCTGTATTTGTCGCATACAAGTACCACAATTCAAAATACAGTGGTGGGCAGCATCAGGCTCGGGGCCCCCACATGCCCACCCCGAGGGCCCTTCCATGTGATGCGAACCGACGCACGCGCTCCCATGACGGCGTACCCTGCGTCTGTTTGTTCCCCCGTTCAAGGATTGTCCAGCGAGGCTGCAAGGTGCGCTTTCGGGAACACCTGCCAAAGACGGGCCCCGGAATGTGCTGCGTACACAGCAGGGCCGCCAGAATGCGTGAGGGAGCACGCCCACCGTCTCCGCGGAAGCTGGTGCCAGGTGCCTCTCCTGTGTGCCCATCCCAAGCGTCTGGCGGCGTGGAGATGCAATGAGGATCCAGCAAGGACCAAGGACCCAAAAAGGGCCCCCTAGCTGCTCTGCATGCGCGGCGGCTACGTCACAGTGCGCGGGAGATCTCGAGAGCTGCCGAGGCGGACGTGACAAAAGAAGGTAGAGAAAGACATTGACTCCACCTTGCGCAAACGACATCGAGCCTCGCAAGCACGCAATTCGCGGGCCAGCCCTGCCATTGGCCGGCTGTGACAACTTGTCATCAGGGCGGCCAAGGCGACATCTTTGGTGGCGCACAATCCCTGTCGCCTCAGCCGTCGCACCCCTGCCTCTCTCCGATCCGACAGCATGGCTCCTACGGCTGCAACCCTCCACCCATCTCGATGTCCGGACAGCGTGGTCATCATGTTTGGCCCATGGTGGAAAAGTCTGCGTGCCCGCCGCCGGCTTTGCGTCCCTCCAAACAGGTGTCTTCGTTCCTGTTCTCGTCTTGCTGCTCCCCTTTGCTGCTCTCCAGCACCACCGCCACCAACCATCCCACGGCCTGTTTCCGCGACTGACTGTTTCTTCAAGCACGCCATTACACGGCTGCATTGTCCAATTTTGAGGTCATTTCTGGCCTGCCAATCTTGTACCCGGGCCACGCGACATCTTGGTCCAGCTCCAACCAAAGCCTCCACCCTCCACCACCGACCCCGCTAGCTCTTGCGGCGTCCCTCCTGCACTAATAATACACGCATAAATCCGAGCTGGGTTGCTAAAAAAGCAACCTGCAGCATCCCCTCACCCAGGTATATATACCAAGCGCCTGGTTCTTGTGTGTGGTAGCTTGTGGATGCTTGTCCAACCTTGAAAGCTTGTTAGCCCGACTGCTACGTAGCACGCCGCGCCGAAGGCCAAACCACCACGTGTGCTCACTACCAGTGCTCAACCACTCCTCTCCTTCCTTTTGCATCCCGGCAGGGTTTGCTGCTCACCCCTCTTCTCATCCAGCTACACAACCATGCCCTCCACCAGTACCAAGATCGGTCATGGCCTGGCCAAAGTCTTGGGCATCAATCTGCATTACCGCAACGAAACCGGCTCGGACCACATCACTCGGGGCGAATCCGTCTTCTCCATAGGTTCCGCTGATACCTACGTTGAACAGGAGCCTACCTCTATCGAATGGCTCCAAGAGGTGACGCCCAGCGGTCGCGACGTGCTTAATTACTTCATCGGACTTTTCCCATTTCTTAACTGGATCGGTCGCTATAATATGCAGTGGCTTATTGGAGATCTCGTGGCAGGTACGTTGATTCTCACTCTCCTATAGGACTTGAAATGTTAATAATAACAGGAATTACTGTTGGCGCCGTCGTTGTGCCACAAAGCATGGCATATGCGAAACTTGCAAATCTGTCCGTTGAATTCGGTCTTTACTCATCTTTCATGGGAGTCCTCATCTACTGGTTTTTTGCCACGTCCAAAGACATCACTATTGGAGTATGTTTGTACCTCTCGTTTTCTAATTTGGATCCTGACTTTTCTCCCAGCCTGTCGCCGTCTTGTCTACCGTCACCGGAAACGTCGTTGCCAAGGCTTCCAAAGAGCTTCCTGGCGTGCCTCTGGACATTATCGCTTCTTCACTCGCCATCATTGCAGGTTCCATTGTGCTCTTTCTCGGTCTCGCCCGCCTCGGGTGGATTGTCGAGTTCATCACTTTGGCCGCCATTAGTGCCTTCATGACTGGTTCAGCCATTAACATTGCCGTTGGCCAGATCCCTGCGCTGATGGGTATCACCGGCTTCTCTGCTCGTGACACTACTTACAAAGTGGTTATTAACATCCTTAAGCATCTCGGAAGATCCGATCTGAACGCCGCTATTGGCCTGACTGCACTTTTCTTGTTGTACTTGATCCGTTCCGCATGTTCTGCACTCGCGAAGCGTTACCCGAGCAGAGCTAAGCTGTTTTTCTTTCTCAGCACTCTGCGTACGGCCTTTGTAATCCTGCTCTACATCCTAGTCAGTTATCTAGCAAATAGGGGTCTCAAGAAACGAGGCAAAAAGCCAAAGTTTAATACCCTCGGTGTTGTCCCTAGAGGTATGTACCGCTACTCTCTCTTACTTGCTGTATACCTAATCAATTTTTAGGCTTCAAGCATGCACGTGTTCCCCACATCACAACCGATATAATTTCCTCCTTCATTGGAGAGCTGCCTTCAACTGTTATTGTGCTCCTTATCGAACATATTTCCATCTCAAAGTCATTTGGACGGATCAACAATTACACGATCAACCCCTCCCAAGAGTTGGTTGCTATCGGTGTCACCAACTGTTTAGGTCCATTCCTCGGTGCTTACCCTGCTACCGGGTCCTTTTCACGGACAGCCATCAAGTCCAAGGCCGGCGTTCGCACGCCTTTCGCTGGTGTCATCACAGCTGTTGTGGTTCTTCTTGCCATTTATGCTCTTCCCGCCATGTTCTGGTATATTCCCAACGCTGCACTTTCGGCCGTCATCATTCACGCCGTTGGAGACCTCATCACCCCGCCCAATACAGTTTACCAATTCTGGAGAATCTCACCCTTGGAGGTACCCATCTTCTTTGCCGGTGTGATCGTTACTGTATTCAGCACAATCGAGATTGGTATCTACGTCACCGTCGGTCTCTCTTTCGTCATGTTCATGTTCCGCTCTTTCAAGGCCAGGGGCCGGTTCCTCGGAAAGGCTAAGATCCATTCCGTTGTCGGTGATCACCTCCTTGATGTCAGCGAGGAGAAGCCGGAAGTTGGTGACAGGCCTCCCAGCCGCAAGACCCCAGTCGAGGGAGAAGACTCTGTGCGCAATGTCTTTCTACCAATTGACCACAACGATGGCTCTAATCCTCAGATTGAGCTCGAGGATCCCTATCCCGGAATCTTTGTGTACCGATTCTCAGAGGGGTTCAATTATCCAAATGCCAACCATTACCTTGACGAATTGGTCGCCACTATTTTTTCAAAGACGCGTCGCACAAATCCTGCTACATACGGCAGACCTGGTGATCGTCCATGGAACGACCCAGGACCGCGGCGGGGCAAGGAGGTCGACCCGACAGATCATCGACCTACTCTGAAAGCCATCATTCTCGATTTCTCGTCTGTCAACAATGTCGATCTCACTTCGGTCCAGAACCTCATAGACGTGCGCAATCAGCTCGACCGATATGCTGCTCCCGACACGGTCGATTGGCACTTTTGCAATATCAATAATCGTTGGACTAAGCGTTCCCTCGCGGCAGCTGGCTTCGGATACTACACCCCAGATCCCGATGAGTCGGGTCTTCATCGATGGAAACCTGTGTTCAGCGTTGCTGAAATCGGGGGAGGCAGCAGCGCAGCGGCTGAGGCTGAGGCGCGGTTCAACAGGAAGGCTTCGCGCTCGGCGGCGAAGAGCAATGCTGACGATATTGAGGAGCGGGCGGGTACACCGAGTACCGAGTCTGATTCATTGGACAAGCAGTTGAGCAACAGCAAGGCTTATGGCACCATTAAGGGACAGGCTTCCAAGGTGGCCGTTGTGCAAGGTCTTAATAGACCGCTGTTCCACGTAGACCTGACGGCTGCGTTAGACAGCGCTCTTGCGAATGCACAGAGGAAGTCGCACTAGGGGGATGAGACTTGAGAGATTTGATTGTACCGTAATAGGCTGTTTGCCTGAGATATCCTTGATTCCCACATAGTTTTTAGTATAATGTATTTGAGGTTGCGCATTTGCGCGTTCACTGGCTACTGTTTCTATGCACGCACCGAGAGTGAACAGGCCTAGCACGTGCTCGCTGCCAAGACTGGGGCGGTCTCACCGTCTGTGTACTAGCGTGGTCTCGGGGAGTTGTACCTGCCGCGTAAAACACCAGAGTCGCATAGCTGTCCTTTATTCAGCCGAACCTGCGAGCCCTTGCAACGCTTTTCATCTGCTTTCCCTCTCTTTCTTTATAATGAGACAGGACTCATAGCACCACGCGTGCTCCTTCCCTCTTTTTCATTGCTTCGCTCTCGAATTGCGCCGGCAGAACGAGTCAGCTTCGCGAAGCCAATTGCTCCACAACTTTGCCTCCCTGCTTCTACCGCCGCCCACTCAACCGACTTTGCACCTGCAACCAAGATATCTACAAGAGTCCCCTACGCCCTTCTCTCACACAATGGCGGGCAAATCACGGTTTACAAGGCTCGACGCCTTCACCAAGACGGTCGAGGATGCGCGCGTACGGACAACGTCGGGCGGAATCGTCACCATTACTAGCTTGCTTGTTATTTTTTGGCTGGCCTGGGGCGAGTGGGCAGATTATCGGCGGGTGATTGTGAGACCGGAGCTCGTTGTGGACAAAGGCAGAGGTGGGTTCTTCCTTTATTATATGGATTCGAAAGCTTGGAGTGTGATTACGTTGCCTAAGGGCGGAAAATAAAAAGACTAGAGGGGGAAGATGGAAAAGAGAAGAGTGAATCAGAACATAAATATATGTTGAGCTTAAGGATACACCAGAAAACTGACATTGGGCACAGGAGAGAAGATGGAAATCTCCATGAACATTACCTTTCCCCGTATGCCCTGCCAGCTCCTCACACTCGATGTCATGGACGTGTCTGGCGAGATACAGATGGGTGTTGTGCACGGAATCAACAAAGTTCGGTTGAGCCCTGAAAACGAAGGAAGCAAGGCTATTGAGGTAACAGCACTTGAGCTGTGAGTCTCCACCCCACCCCCAATTTGCAACCCTTCATCAATTCTGACACTGCATGACAGGCACAAAGACGACGCTCAACATCTCGACCCCAATTACTGTGGAGAGTGCTATGGTGCGCCCCCGCCAACCAATGGCGTTAAATCAGGTTGCTGTAACACCTGCGACGAAGTTCGAGAAGCCTACGCCTCCATCTCCTGGTCCTTCGGTCGCGGTGAAGGCGTTGAACAGTGCGAGCGGGAACACTATGCCGAACATCTCGATGCTCAACGTAAGGAAGGGTGCAGACTAGAGGGCGAAATCAGCGTAAACAAGGTCATTGGAAACTTCCACATTGCGCCCGGAAAATCATTCTCTAACGGAAACCTCCACGTACACGACCTAGAGAACTACTTCAAGGACGAGTCACACACATTCACCCACTTGATCAGCCATCTGCGCTTTGGCCCGAAGCTTAGTGATGCTCTAGTTGCAAATATGAACAAGAATCACCAAGCGACAGGTCCTGGTGGATGGACAAATCACCACATCAATCCTCTTGATGGGACAGATCAGCATACGGATGAAATGGCTTATAACTTCATGTACTTTGTAAAGGTTGTGTCTACCGCTTATCTTCCCATCGGCTGGGAAAACTCCCCTAGCTTTGGGAGTCATCTTGGTGCCACGATTGACCAAAACTACAAGGGTAGCATTGAGACCCATCAGTACTCTGTCACGAGCCATAGGAGGAGTCTTGCGGGTGGTAGCGACGAGGAGGCTGGCCACAAAGAGCGCATTCACGCCCGTGGGGGCATTCCGGGCGTTTTCTTCTCCTATGTAAGTTACAACTTTCTTCTCCATAAGGAATGTTGTTCTAACGATGTGACAGGATATCTCTCCCATGAAAGTCATCAACCGCGAAGTCCGCGATAAGTCTTTCTCTGGTTTCCTCGTCGGTCTATGTGCCGTTATCGGTGGCACATTGACTGTCGCTGCTGCCATCGATCGTGCGGTTTACGAGGGCGTAAACCAGGTCAAGAAGATGCACGCTAGCTAGATCAGTCACAGTTATCGTTTCTATCAAGCCATCGAGTTCGAAATATGCAGTACCTAGCTATCTGTCATCTCTATATTCTTCCCCTGCAAATAGGTTCGCTTGGCATTATGGGTTCGTAGGGCGTTCGGTGCTTTGATTTCGGACAGTTCGGGTGGAATTGATTATATGAAAGGATGAAGGAGGTGCGCCCAGCGGACGAGATGTGTAAAATTTTCCGAACTGAGGTGGGGTGGAGTGAAGGCAATGCTAAATAGAGTAGTTTAGACCAATCGATGGATTGCCAATGTTCAAGCCACATTCAGTACCACTTATTGGTATGAATAGCACATGAGGCTGAGATTGATGCGGTTTATGGTTTCATCTAATGTTCTCCCCAAGAACGGGTATATGAACTTTCTCCTCGTCTCCTAGATGTGTTCAGGTATTCCAAAATTCAATATGCCATAGGTAAGTATGCACGTTACACAATGAAAGCACATACTATGTATGGCATATTGCGTGTGTGTGAAATGACCTCTATTCCTCGAAAGCATTTGTGCCAGGCCTAATGCTGTTAGCTAAGTGTTAGGCTGGAGGAGCTTTATTACAGGGAAAATATCGATCATGTTTCTACCGGAGCCTTTTGGCATATACAATGTGTACAAATACGAGCAGCATACTTGCTCTTCACGTCTACGAGACTCTATATGTTTTTAGTATCCTAACATACCATTTTCGACCCTGACACCAGTCTGACACCAGTGGATAGAGAACATAATAAATAAAAAAATCCATAATTGATGCGAAGTTACAAGTATGTAAGTTAATAGTAGATCATTAGCGAACTTGAAAAGGTCTGATTTGGTTATACTTTTGATTTCTTATTAGACATATCTAGTGAATAGCGAGATGTTAAGTCTTCTAGTGAGGGATACAATTTAGACATCACAATTAATTTAGTCCAACTGATTCCAGTACAGCAATACCAACGTCGCTGCAATGTTGGGTGCCGCGTAAATTGGCCATATTGGAGCTTCCTGGCCGGTGGTCGGAATATTCAATGCCTTATACTGGCTGTTCAGGTTTGCATAGAAGACGAAAGGATAGCTTAAATATGGTTAGCGAATTTCCCAGAGAGAGTTATTTTGTGTTGCTGCTATATGTTGCTTCTGTAAGACTGTAACCCACCGGTCAGGTGGTGGCTTACTTACTTGGAGTTGAGGGCCTAGAAGAAATCAGTACATTTTCTCTTGGATTAGTCTTAATATGCAGTCTTCACTTACAAGGGAATAGAATGCCTCCCCATGTTCAATAGTCCTTGGACCCGGCCCACACTTCAGTGCCCAAGTCATTGGTGCCAATGGCCTTCCCTCCTCTGCGGTCGTCTAATTTCCAAAGGGCAAGGTTAGTGAAATACCGCAGAGGACGTTCATGGAAAAAGAAAAGGAGAAGAGTGTGAGGGTATAGGGGTTAAATTAGTGCCTTCAGCCAACCTGTGAGACCACAAGGCATACGTACATCCTGGAAACTACATGGCCCCGCTGAAGTTTTAAGAGCAGGTTCGTTTCCTGGTAGGAGGGCAGTAAAGGTTCCGCAAGCCGCGATCGATGTTACGAAATGGCCGTTAGTAGCAAGACATCCGATGCGAGAAGCGGGTGTTGCTGTGAATACATCAGATCCTCGCACAACCCAGATCTGTCCGGTTCCATTAAATGCTGGATTGTATTGGGCTTCGGCGAGATAAAGAATAGTCAATATGACAAAAGTAATGAGCATGGTGTGCATAGTAGGTAGTAGTTAGAGTATGAGCAACAGGCAAGTTGACAACAAATATGGACTCGAGTTGGTTATGCCTCTTAAGTGAGTGCACCATAGTCTATTTATATAGAAGAAAAAAAGATTCACACCTAATCCTGGGTGCCGATTTAGGTTGCTAAGAGAACTCTCAATGCCAACCAGACCCCAAAGGAAAGCTGCCAAAAAAATATTTGACATGTTGGATATTAGGAATGAAATTCGCATTACGGGTACTACTCGGGACCAGGAGACCGCATACACGAGGATCTAACTATACGTTTAGGATCGCTAATTGGACATGCCCAACGCTCGGCTAAATTCTATGGCCGGTGGCATGCGGTCGAGGAACAGCATTTCAAATCAGTGTTCCGCTTCGGGTCAGAAAGCTAGCAGCTGATGGGTGGGCTCCCACAGACTCTAGGGTGGAAGTTTGCCTCTTGAGCATTAGAAAAAAGGTTTGGAACTCAGGTCCACGGTGGCAGCAAACGGCGATCAATGTAGCGTTCCAGGATTGTAGACCAATCCTTATATCTGCTTTCGCGGGGAAATTGAAATAACGAGCGTCACAGCTTAGTGGAGTGGGAGCAGCTTCTCGGATTCTGCAATTAATTCATAGGAGCCTATTCGGCGGACTATTTGTTTCTAGGAAGATCTGCGTATTCTCCATGTAGTTGGTATAGCTAGGGTCTGCCGATGCTACACAAACGGAACAGGAGGTCTGTCTATCATAGGCGAAGGTGGAAATTTTCCTGAATACCATGCAGAGACGGGAAAAAGACGAAGTGATTTTATGCAACATCATGTTACTCGGCACGGTTCTTGTTGCCATTATTGACAGGGCCACAAATTTTATGAATATATTACGCTCAATACATAGATAACTATCCATCAATCACACCTTTCCATTTTAAAAGTTGCGGGTGTCGCCAATAGTTAAAGGAGATGCAGGAGGAGGATGGGGTCACGACAGGAATATAAAAGAACAATAATGTGCGAAATGTGCATGGCCCACTGGCACTGGAGACGATAATAACAAAATGTAACTTATTTAAGCATTCGCTTGGTGTCCTAGCCTTGACATTAAACAATTGATTCTTCCCTAATCCGAGTTCCCTCCTCATGTAGCTGTATTACTATACCGCTAAATTCCCCTATCCCCACACAGAGGCTAATCCCCATTTCTCTTCCTGCAATGCCACAGCAATCCCAGCAGCAGCTGTAGCTCCACTAGCCACGGCATTTGGCAGTACTTTGAACACACTCATAGCATCTCCAGCGGCGTGCACGCCCTTGACTGAAGTCTCCTGGAAGAGACCGTGAACTTTGTAATCCCCTGACTGAGTAAGAGTAAGTTCAAGCTGCTCGGTGAACGGACCATTGAGCTTGGTGATTGGGGCATGGCCGATGAAGTCTTCGGTGGTTGTCGTTCCGTCCTCGAAGGTGATTAAGACGGTAGGTTGGTCTGGCGCTTGGAGGGAGAACCTGGTGATTTTCTTGTTGTCGACTTTCCATGGCTTGCCTTCGATAGATGATGCTAGCTGGGTTGTGAGATGGGTGTTACCATTCGTATAAATGGTGACGTTGCCGACTAGTTGGTTGGTCAAGTGACAGAGATGGAGGGCAAATTTGGGCATGGCAATCCAGTCCACGGCGAGGACACCTGCATGGCCAGTCTCCGAGTTTGCATCGTACCCTTGGGCGAACAGATTGTGAAATCTATGGTTTCGTCAGCATATCGGACAATGTACCCAGGACCTAAGCATGAATACTTACATCCCCTTGCCCCAACATTCGGCATATCCTTCGATTGCTGGAAATACAGAAGAGATCCCTTGAGCTAGTATCACCCTCCGTCCAGTAAATGTTTCTCCACCTTTATCAGTTGCCTGGAATTTTGTAGGGAGTGAGTCTAGCTTCTCGATCTTGACAATTTCGGTGTTGGCGAAGCTGTATTCGCTGTATGCATTGAGATCATTGTGAATCTTGGCGATATATTGTTTAGGAGTCAAGCCATCAGCACCGGCTAATCCATGAAGGGCATAGGAGGGATCGAACCGGTAAATCTGAGAGTCGAATAACTTCACGGTATGGCGCTGGCGAACCAGAGTTAGAGCGGCAGAACAGCCTGCGGCCCCGCCGCCGATGATGAGAACGTCGTAGATCTTCGTGCTAGTCATGGTGTGGTTGGTAAATTGCAATTAAGAGGTGAAACAAGTTGTATTTTGGTGTAGACTGTGAGAACGGAGCAAACGGCGCCCTCGATGTATGTTTCATGAAACGGGGTGTAGTAAGTAGGAGGAGACGACGTAAGGGAAAAGAAATGGCTTCCAAATTTCGTTGTCTTCAAGACAGGTTGCAAACGTTTATAGAGGTTATGGTCTAGCTGTGCCACATAGCAGTATACCCATAGCCATACTCTAAAGTCTCCGAGAATTTTACAACTAATCTCCGAGATGTATCCATTGTGACCTCTTGAATGTGCGCAAAACCTATATAAATCTGTGCGCGCTGCTGCGTCCGAGTAATGCGGTTCGTATGTACACTTTCGCTTACTTAGCAGTATTTTTGAGGCAAGTAACATAATCATGGATAGCCTGTTGTTTGAATGGAGCAGTTGACAATCGAGCGTCGTGTTGACTTGTATGGGGTCATGGCGATGTACAGGCTAATGTGAGTAGCCTCTGCTTGATGCCGGCACGACCATGAGGTTAATAAAATGTTAGCTGTATGAACGCTGTGAAGCGCAGAATTATTACTCAAAAAGGTTGGAGAAAATGTAAAAAAGGACCTAGTTTGCGCAACAATGAGGCCAGGCTCGTCACACCGAGAATATCAGGATCGTAGAAATCGGAGGTTGGGTTGGTGATGTCACCAGAGAGGTCTCAGACATTCAGATCCGCCTTCGGAATAAAAGTGCATACCCCTGCGCCAAAGGACGTACATACAGGGAGTCGAGAACATAGTAGCCTCGGGGCTGGAATGGACTATGGTGTACTGGCCAGGATCTCCAATGCTGAAACACGTCCAGTGGACAGGAATATTCTCTATGCTGGGAGTTATTCATATGCCGCCGGCACTTGCGCGCCTCCATCGACCACCATGCTGCATGTCTGGCTCGTCGACTTGGAAGAAGAATGCGGCCATCCCTCTCCTGGCATCTGCTCCCCGTCGAGTCTGCCCGCCTGGGAGCCACGATACGGAGCCGCTGGCGGAACACGAGGCAGTTGCGAATCCAAAGTCAGTTTTCCCCACGCGTTGAATTTCGGGGCAGCGACATGAAGGAATGGAGAATGCCGAGAAATGTGACAGAATCAAGGGGTACATAAACCTATTGAGCTGGGCGGGCCGCCCAGCGCCGACAAGCTTCTCGCATCATGCTAGCTTGGGGAGCCGAACCAGTAGCACTTGGACGGACCCAACTCGGCGCTGCTCTATGGACGCAACGAGTCTTTACGAAAGCTTGATGGAAGCTTGAGATGGAACGCTAGCGGGGCCGTTTTGTCATGTAAAGTTCAGTGATGGACGCACGGGCCAAGGTGCCTTTCATCGTCCCAACCTCCCCCCCCCCACCGCCTGCTATCACGCCGTTTCACTCGCCTACACCATCACATGGCCGGGATGAGGCGCGCACGAAATGGGCCAAAAACATAAAACAAATGAAGACCATGAGGCTAAACCGGCGTGGAAGAGCGATCGTCGCTTCGCGTCAACCTTCCTGAGGCACTTCGACTCCGCCAAGTAATCCTTGAAACGGCCTCGGGCCGCATCTGAAACTGCTCGGGGGAAGAATATTGGGCTAGATTGTTGTCAACCCCAGGAACTGAATCAGGATATGGGTCTACACCAGCAGAGCAAGCCCGATGCATGCAGCGCAAGCCCACCGCCAAGTGTGCGAAAAGCCTCGCTCAAACGCCAAGATGGGCGCGCTGAAACTGGTCCCCTTGGAGCTGCTGAAGATATAATGTTGGGTGATGCGCTCGAGGAATGGGAAAACTTGTGAATGGAAGCCGATTTCTTGCTTAAAATGCCTTTCAACAACAGCCGCGCCTCTACTCTGGGACATACGTTCCGGTGAGCATGACATTCCCTCGTCTCTACCAGCCCAAGTGCTCCAAGCTAACGCGCACAGAAACTTTGATCAAGCCATCATCACGATCAAAGTTGGAAAGTCGGACCCCCCAGAGTCCTTCAGCTGCCACAGAACCCTCCTGAGCCGGTGCTCTGGCTTCTTTGAGCGCTGCTTCCAGCAAGAAGGTACCTCGCCTTACAAGAATGAGGATTCCAGCCTGGAGCTGGAAGACACACATCCTGACGTCTTCGATGCTTTCATGATCTGGCTATACACCGGCCATATCCCGCACCATCTTATCGAGGGACGAAAAGAAGAGACGGTTGCTGTGGCTAGCGTCTCCGACAATGGAGTGTCGAGCCCTGAGGAGAAAGGGAATGAAGATGATGTCGACACAGTTTCTTGGGGCATCAGTCTCGACAACGACGACCCGCCTGCGAACGATCACCACAATGCCGATGCATCCAATGTATCAGAAAACGGCTCCACGGGTGCGGAGAAGGTGCCCGGAGAGGGGGAAAGCGAGAAGAGCGTCCCATTGCCACCACTACGCGCCACGGCCGAGAAGGTTGAGGCGCCCAAAGAGACCCTATGCCGCTGCTGCTCGCGACCCTACAAATGGCGGGGCCTAGAAGGCTTCCTCGAACGCCGGTTCATCGCCCTCTACATCTTCGCCCACCGCTACGAGATCCCCGAACTGCGCCGCGACCTTGTTGTCGCGTGGCAGACCAATGACGAGATGCTGCAGTCCATGCCCGACCACAGCAACGTCATTGCTGCTTACGATGGCCTACCACCGAGCTCGCAGCTCTGCAGGTACTTCCTTGACATGTATAGCGTGTACTGGAACCCCGACAAGGACACCGAACAGCAGATTGCGCTGCGGTCACAGCTCCCACAGCCATTCTTATTCGAGCTTGCCACGGTATTGGCGAAGGGAGAGCGACCGAAGACAGAGAAAGAGTGGTGTGAGTTCCATGAGCACGATACTGATGCGGAAAAGAAGACATGTCAAGATGCCCTAATGAAGGATCCTGTTGCCGGGAAAGCCCTGAGGAGGATTAGAGACAGCAAGAGCTGGAAAGGTCTTGTTCTCAAAAAGGGAAAGAGGTAAATCGGGAACAAGGGTTTGGGTAAGAATACAATCACGGCAGGCGAACATTGGAGTACGGTCTTGATATCATTTTGCACATGCGGACAGGAGCGAAGTTGAGTTGGAATAGTCACCACTTAGACGCCATAGACGCATTTTCAATATCACTATGGGCTGCGACCCTAGTCATCATCATTCACACCTCTTTTTGTAACCAAGTCACTATGATTGTGGAATGACCTCGATTGTTGTGCTGTATACATGTCGCTGTAGGTACATTGTTGGAGTATACTTGGCACTATCTACAAAAGCACATCACGAAACCCACTACACATTCTCCTCCTTCCACCTGTCCACAAAGCCCGACTAACCTCTCCCAAATCCCCCTGGAGGTCCTCGGCTGCCTTCCCCGGGCTGTTCCATGAATTCCAAGGCGCCAAGCCTCCTGTGTTCATGCCTCCTCCAGCAACAACCCTGAGAAAGCCAAGCTTCCCGTGTGTACTCCTGAAGATCCAAGCCTCCCAAGTGCTAATTTTCAAGGAAGCGACAGTTGGAAACCCCACGGGGAAGTGGATTTATCGGTTCGAGGGATGGATTTTGGACTTGCCGTGGACTCCTCTGGTTCAGCGATCCCGAAGCGCGAACAGTTTGATATATGAGAGGGGCTTGGCGTCTAGATTATGGGTGGATAGTGCACCCCGTCTTTACTTTTATGTTCTCTAGATTATTTTATTTGGAACACACTTTTCTGTTGAACTTTTTTTGGTCGTCGATGTTGTAGAGGGATAAATTCAATCCTAGGATTTTGAGCTGCACAGCATGATGTGCAGGGTGTGAATATAACGCAATTTAAATTATTTATTGAAAAAGGTTCACTCTTATTGCTAGTAAAAACGAAAGTTCGAGCTATAGTATAGGGGAAGAGGTGGCTTATAGCATAATTTCTAACTCGAATCCGGTGTCAAACCCACAATTTCCTTCCCTTTTCTTCACAACATATCACAAACTCACCACCACCTCCCCTACTATTCCAATCTTCTGTGCAGACTCATCCATATGATCTCCTACAGTGTGTCTGGTTCTTCCTATTCTATCCCCTATCGTCCAAAGCACATCTGCTATGTAGGCGAAGTACATGGTTTAACACTATATAGAGATCAAGTATATTACCGTATCCCGATGACACCAACAGATCTACATGACTGTGTAGGTAACGCTTAGCCCAGGCAGCGTGTGTAATAAATTGCATCCATAATCACGCGGCATGGGATGTGGGAGCACTTGAGAGGGCAAGTGGACTTCATTCGGCATCTAAAGGTTTGTTATGGTTGACCACAACATCCCACGGTCAAAGCTCGACAAGAGACCAGCCTAAGTCCTCGTGTTATTCGTGGTAGTAGGTTATTGCAGCTCCGGTAAGCTAGGTGTATGTATAATTGCATTCGTGCATGGGATCAATGTCCTAAGAGAGGTGACAAAACGTAGCATCTAAAGCTTAGCGACCGTGCTGATGAGAACGATAGAATAGTTTTGAATAAAAAAAGTTTAATTTTCATTTCTTACTACGTTATTATGTAAGTATATGTGCCGTAAAATGAATGTGTGTGTATAGAGAGAGAGGATGGACGATGCTAAAACCACCCGCAAGGTAAACATTTTATCGCTAGCCCTTTTCCAAGTCTCGCGAAGACAACCCCCTCAGACACCCCTTGAAATGTTCCAATAGATATCCTGCGAATCCCATAGGTTTGTGCACATAGATAGCTTGTGGTTGAGAGGCTGCGTCTGGGCTCGGAACAACGCGGTCGGAGGCTAGGGTTTGCTTTGCAGCAAACCAGTATGTGAGCTGCTGGTGCTATAAGCCGTCCTCGTCGAGAGCAGATGTGAGGGAAAGGGCGTGAAATGGGAAATCTTTGACAGTTGAAGAGAGCGTGTGTAGTGAGCCATAAGGATTGGGAGCGTGTTGTTGTGGGTGATCAGACACGCGTCGTAATGTCAAGCAGACTTGACGGGCCGTGCCATTGTGCGACGTGTAGAATCAACTTCACCACCCACACCAGGACTTGACCATCCGGGAGCCGCTCTTAGTTCCCGGTCCCGCGAATCCCCTCATGACTTTGATTCACTCGCTCACTATCTTGCCCAACGGGGCTTAGGAGGTTCTGGTTAGGCTGTTTGAGTTGGCCCTTTTTCTTCCTCAGCGAGAAGAGCTTGCGCACACCCACAGTTCTCGAAGTCCGGCCGCCATCTGAATCTTGCTCTCTTCTGGGATTTTCTGCACCTTGTGAGCATCGCAAATCATCCGGGAAGGTATGATTATAGAATCAACGGACCAACTATGGGATAGTTTTGATCAGGCATGATGGAAGTTACCGCGAGCCTTCGAGTACTGTGTCGTTTTGGGGAAGATCTGCGGATGGAACTTGGAGGGCGAATGCCAATCTGTGGCAAGATCCAGTGGTCGTAACAATTAGCAGCAGTGCAGGAGAGGGGTAAAAGACTGTTGAAGGCACAGAGCCCAAGGTAGCGCTGACGCGAGTCAGGGAGACCAGCAGCAGCACATTCGCCTTGGCCACCTCTTCTTTTTAAAAAAAAAATGACCAGCTTTTATAGGAAAACGTTCTTCGTTCTTTCTAGAGGCGGCTCGGCCACCTGCTTGAAATTCCCATAGAATTTATCATAGGGTAAGATCATTGAACATTGCCATTCCTCGTGGTCTTATAGGTGCCTGTTCTTAGTTTCAAAGAAAGATCTCTTGCAGCAGGGTTGGCGCAATCTCTCTCTCCAGAGAAAAGAATTGGTGCGCTAGAAGGTATTATTGCTCGCAGTGAGATGCGGTATATAGTGGCAGGTTGGGACACTGTTGTTTCTTGATTTGGATGCCATAAACACTCAGAGTATTAGATCAAATAATTAGATCTCTGAGGGTTGGCGTTGCATATGCCATCTAGCATCTAAGTCACAGTTCTCGGGATTGATATTGATAGCAAATTTATTGCACAGGGAGGAATTCTCGCGGATGCGCAACTGTATTGGCAACAACTGGATGTTGATCATCTTGCGATGAGCAAAAAGTTGAGCTAGAAGCGGTTAGCGTGGGTCTAGTAACACGTGATGTGGTTGGAGGCAAACACAAGGCTGGGAAATGTTTCTCCCAGAACTAATTTGGAGGACTAAATTCTTATCTCAACGACAGACCAACCTGGGAAAATAAAATGTAATCAACGCGGGAAAAAATTCAATCGTGTTTCAATCCAGAGTCGTTCATCGCTACGAATACAGCCATTACTGCCCAATATCTGTCCAATTGTTAACATTCTAGTTGAAAGGTTAGAATTAGGTGAGAGACTAACGCTGCAATTGACGCAAACATTCTGATTGCTCCTTTGCTGAGGAAGGCAATGGCATAGGGAGAGACAAGGCTAAAAATGCTCGTTGCGATGATGCGATCTCTCATGGAGTTGAGGTTGACTGCCAACGAAACTGACCCCGCCAGGCAGCCAATAAAGATCATGCATTCCACGGCAATGACAATTAGACTTAGGGTTCGTCCACTGAAGCCTTGCGGCATAGGTCCTGGCTCGCGACCTAGTATCCAGCAATAGAACTTCACACAAGTTCTGTAGATTTTGAGGGAGGGGGGAGACAGGAGCTTTTTGAGAAAGAGGACACGCAGCAGATCTTCCTCGCATCCCCGTGTGGCCGCAAAGGTTTTTGGGACTCGTCCTCCATATGGACCGTAGAGCGACAGCAGTTGCCCATCGGGTGCTCGAAGTCCTTTTTGCGCAGTACGATGTCGGAACACATTATCAACGAAGAACTGAGTAGAATCTGGTGCTTGGGAGGCGCAGCTATCTTCTTCGAAACAGCGACCTGAGATTGTCAGGGAGAGTAAGGTAGTAAGTGAGGGAGAAAGAAGAGTACATACTGTACCATGACAAAGACTTGCCAATCCCGATAATAATATCCTCAAACCTTTTCCAAGTCTCTTCAGAACTGCAATCAATGGTCCTTTGTTTCAGTTCATTGCCGAAGGTTTCGTACGCGCGTTGTTTCTCCGCTACAACAAACGCAACAAACGATGCTCGGGACGCTCTGAGGCCTAAGAACCTATGTCGAATATCTCCTTCTGGGCGATTGTTATCGATGTCGTCGTACAATTCATGGTGGGTGTAGTGTGCGCGGATCAAGTCCTCTCGGCTACAGGCAGTTGTTGGAAAGGAGTCCCCCGCTTGGTGGCCTGTTAGGCGGGGCAAGCTGTGCGCCATTGTGCAGGATTGTGACCAAGGGAACAAGAAGAATGCACCAAAATCGCAAACGTGCAGCCAAATACCTCTTTTGAAAGTCTAAAGGGGGCGCGGGAGGTGCAACTTCTTCAATGCTTGTGTATGCAACAGCTTGTTCTCGAGGCACTGAATCAACCTCACACCGATTGCTCATTGACTACTTTATACCCGGCATTCACCACGACCGCGAGAGCTCCGTACAACCGCAGATGGGGTTGTACAGCATGTGAAAGAATCCAGTCGGATATCGAAAGCATGCAGCCTTGCCTATCGCTGGCGGTGGAGTTCTTAGAGTGGTGTGTTGGATGCGGTCGCTCGCTGGAACAGGAGCTGCACAGTTGCTTCCATCTAGGGTGCCGACCGAATCACCAAAAAAGCGCATGTTCGAACCTTCACCGGTCGTTACCGATCGTTTCCCCTAGTATCTGGTGGCGTACAGGCTCAAGTTGTGCAGGAAGGACGTTGGAGACAATCTGCCCTCCTCAACCAACGACAACTACGACGGCTTGTGAACATCCATCAAGCCAGCATGTTTGGTATATCCTTCATTGCTGCACAGCCATGGTGGGTTGCGTGTGCGCAGACGAAGGGTGTGGTAACGGGGGTGGATACATCGTGGGTAGTGATAGTTTGAGAGACGCCTCATCGGACAACACGATTGCCAGGTAGAGTGCGATGCGGGTCACCGGACGCGAAAGAAAGGCGTTCGGGCGTCGCACCGATGAGTAGGCGCCGGCGGCGGGGGTGGAAGAGGACGGACGTCGAAGAGGCGGGATGGGTTGGTGATGGTAATGGTGATGGTGGAGAAGCAGCCTCAGAGTGGAGGTCGACCATTGATTTGCCACGCCAGTTGGGATGGAGGGGGAGCTACATGGTGCCTCCATACCACCATGTATGGCACCACCACTTCTCGCTATGCAAACTACTCTTTGTCTGACGTGCATCTGTCTTTTATCAGATCAATTCTCTGTGTTATTGCCTCGCCCTGATCACTGAGATGGGCTACCACTCTCCTCGTTTCGACTCTCAGGCTGGAGGGCGCTGGACGATTTCCGTACGGCTGCGTTATGCGCATGCTAGTCGCTTGATTCACCAGTGTTCCTCCTCATGTATCCCCCTTCTCCAAGGCGGACGGGGCATTCGGCGTCGCTTTCGACCACTGAAGGAGTACCTCTCACCCACCCTCAAGGCATGCACGTCAGACTTAAAGAAATCACCCAAGCCTGCAATCAAGGACAGGGTGGAACGACAGCCTTGCTACACCCTCTTCGCGTGTTCGGATCTTGTGGTGACCGCTTCGTGTTCGCCTTTCTGGCCACTGAACGACGGCAGTCGTTATTCACTCACAGCGTGCAGTCCGCCAATTCAAAGGCAACACTAATGCTTGCAGTTTGCTAGCCCTGTCCATTTGTTCGTTGTGGCTGCACCCTGTGCATCTGCGGGAGCCACTTAATGGATGCTTATGGGGCCGTTTGCAGGGGCACAACAGTACGCAACTGTTGTAGCATGACAGCAAGACAACCTTTCTGAGGAGCGACAAGAACCAATAATTTTCTTAAAGGGTCGTTCCTTCGTGCGGCGCGGTTCCAATGAACGCCGAGGAAACCTTTAAGCCGCATCGCTCATCTTTCAGGGGTGAGACTGAGGTGGTAGATTTCCGCCCTTCTCTTGGGGAAAATTACCCACAGATCGATGGAGCACACGAAATCTAGTAGGAGTATGCCAAAAGTGGAGGATAAAAATGTATCCCCATATTTTCATATGTTATCAGTTCACTTCTGAGTAACTGAACGTCATTTACAGTACTTACACAGCTTCGAACCAGTTAAGCAAAGAGGCCAGCCTGCTACCTAGTCTGCCAACACATAGTACACACACACATATATCGCCATCTCCGCTGACTCGATATTAAAACACTGCTTCTATTTTCGAATTCATTGATAAAATCCCTCAAGACCTTTACCGCCCCTGACAAGTATCATAAAGGGGGCGAGACTACATTTTCAACCTACCAACGCACATCACCCACCGCTAATTATACCATTCAATAGATAGCTTGATATGTTATTGGCTCTTCTTTGGTCCTTACGTGAATGCCTACAGGACGCCAGGCCTCTCTGATGACACTGAAGCCCATAACTGAGAGGCTAGACCTCTCCTATGGCCGGAGAAAACAGATTAATCCATCATTAGGCTAGCGAAAATTCGGTACACCACCCTCTCTAGGATTTTAATTTAGTCATTTTTAACTCACGTATCGTCCTGCTAGAATTTGGGCAGATAGCCCAATCCTTCACCGGTAGCTCGAACGGGTTCAGTCGTTCTTTCACAACTGTGACGTGGCTTCGCGCATCTATGAGGTGCCTATGAGTCATTTATCTGTGGGTATTCAAGTAGAGGTTACCATTCTGGGAGGTGCAGTTGGCCACATGAAGCTGACATGGCCCCTCAAAATTCCGCCGTGTTGGATTGCAAACATGCCAATATATCAACATCTTTTCCGGTGCTTGCCCAGGCAGAATCTTGAAAACTAACCTTGATATTCCGGTGAATAGATTCATTGACGAGATGACTTACTGGTGTGCCGAGGCGAAGCTGCCCTTTAGCCACATCTCACATTTTTAGGGGGTCATCCCAACCCCCGATGCACTTAACAACTGGAACAAGAGAGTTGTCTATGCATCTTCGCCCTGAAAGCCAATTCTTCATACGGACGTAAGCTAGTTTATAGTCTTCAATTAATTAACAAATTTTAAGATCTTCCCCGCTCCCAACTCACCTAGGGGTTTAATCGAGCGGGGATTCAACTCTTCAATGCTTGCCTCTAACCATCTCCTCATCGTGTACTTTGGTGTGCTCCCGCCTGACGCTCAACTTTATACTTGAAGCTTAACAAGCTATTTAAATAGTATATATATTTGAGAGTCGCTTGCCATACTCTTAAGACGCTAAAGGCCACAGTTAAAAGCCACGGGTATACTCTAACAAACAGCCTCACATGTGCAACTACATACCTATTCTCAACCCCAATCTCCAACTTTTCTATTAAATCACTTTCCCAGCTTTTTCGCTATTATTCTTCTAACATACCATCCCGTTGTCGTTATTCTTACGCTTCTCTTGTTTAAACCCTCTCACATCTTTGACTTGCTCCACATTCATGGCTACAAGCCCTATGGTTGGTTGATGACAAGACTGAAGATTGTCAATGAATTTTTTTAGGCGCTCTGGGGGTAAGTGTAATGCTACGCCGTCCATAAAACTCGCTGGCCACCTATCCTTTTCGGCGAGGCTTAGGCGTTGCTCAATAATCTCGAAGTCAAGCTATCACTTGTGTAACCGGGGCTAGGATCCTAGTACCATCCTCGACAATCTAATTGCCTGCTGAGCTACATTCTAGAGAGCTCAAGCTATCTCAATCACCAATCGACTTCATATATCCAACAGCACAGGTCGGCCGAACTCGAATTTTACCTTCCATGAACCGCCGAAGCACCTATTCTTGGACGTTCTTGGGCGTTCCTGGAAGATTTTCGATCGCCTATCGCAGCCCACCCTCAGCCCTATGAAGTCTCGCCTATTGGAAGATGACTGCATTGCTCATAACAATTGCATGCTACGCCGCACAGGTTTTTCATCCCTCTTCACCATGGACATTGATTTTGACTTATCTGGGGCTATAACAATTGGATATCGTAGTAGTAGGACGATTTGATCGTGAATCTTCAACTATGGCCCCTGCAGTACAGGTCCTCTTCAGTGCTGCGTTCAAAAAAAGAACAGCGGCTGCCCCCGCACCGAAACATGTTTTGTCGAATAAGCAACAGTGACGCGAGACCGCAAAACAAGGCTAGCCTGGATTTGAGTCTGAACAGACCATCATCTTTTCTGGATTGGACACTCCGCCAGATGCAGCGTTGACCTGATGAACTTTGAAAGCGGATTATAATTTCAAGATCTATTTTTTCTCCCTCGGATCGCTTCTTCCCTTAGCTTGGTGCAACCCTACATAGAAGACGTTGTGTTGCATGGATATCCAAGAGGAAAAGTATAATAGTCCAGTACGATCGTCCTAATCACTCTGGCAGACATAGATCACAGTCCCTGACTCTTTATTCAACTACCCGTGACGCTCCAAATTCTTTCACCTCTCCTCTACAGCATTGTTGATTGTAAGCCATTTTCTTCCTTTCTCTCACGCCTTACAATAACATAATAAAAACAAAATAGACGAATTTTCTGATTTGCAGCTCCTCAAACTTTGGATTTAAATTTTAGTTGTATGCCCTACCTTATCGTAACATGGCAGCTTTTGGAATGGCGAATCCTATCCACGACCCCTCATCCTCATCTGAACCGCCCTTGAGCCCCCACGCGGAAAATCTCGCCAACGATTCGAATCTTCACATGCAAGGATATCCTAAGCTGGCTTACTTCTTTGCACAGTGCCCACGCTACCTACACCTTCGGTTATTTGCTGCTCTTTCTATCCGCACAATGCTCTACCGACAACACAAACTCGAGTTGTTGGAAAGAAGACTCTTAAAACTTGAAGGGGAGAACCGTGGTAGAGATCAGTCAGTTTGCAATAATTTCGAGTTTTTGGAAGATGAACCTGAACAGTTGGACGAAGTCAATCGTGAAATACGGTCTATTTATGACATGACTGCAACCGTATTAAAAGACCAGGGTAAGCAATAGCGAC
>JAAZQE010000431.1:0-25045 GCA_013620735.1 Clavariopsis aquatica | reverse complement strand
CCCCCCCCCCCCCAAAAAAAAATGATCCAAAACCTTCATTTCTCGTGTCATAATTCTCTCTACCTTAGCGATGGCGTTGGCCGGGTTGCACGCTTTGTCTTACCTTATTTGTTCACCAATCCTTTGCGAATCTTTCGCGTTGCATGCTTCCACGGTTGCTGGGGATATCATCTATTTTCCTAGCTATGCATAATGGGTGTTACTTGCGATCCATATCAGCATGTCTTGGGGATGGGAACGCTAGTCCATTCTCCGAGAGCGATTCGAGACCTGCCCTTTGTAGGATATTGCGTTGGTTGTTGGAGGGATAATCCCGGTTTGGTGATCTAAAAACAATCGACATGTCCTTGTTCATAGTAATAGGGTAGTAGATTGTCAATTTCGGTCAACATGGCCGTCCGTCCATCCATCCATTTGAAATCATATCAAGTCAAAGGGTTCAAAATGTGTTCTTGTGACATAAAAAATATGAGGGTTTGCATTGCGATGGAACCTAAACGTTCTTACATCGAGGCAAACGTGTGAAAACTACCCGAACGCCTTGACAGTTATATAGAAATTTGACTTGGAGAGTGCGATATGAACAGACATCGCTCGCTCTGTAACAACAATTCAAGTCCTGAAACCTGCCAGTACCCATTCCCTGCCAGTCCGATCCAAAGTGTATAATATACAATACAGGTACTCACACATTGATCATGCAAACACAGCTCAGCGTGCCCACTTGATTCGTCCAACCTACAACCTAACGTGTGCTCCGATAGCCCCACCTTGGAACCAAATATCCTGTCTCCACTGTCCTATCCTGATGCCTACATTCGCAAAAGCACTCAATTTCAGCGTGCCACCGAGGGCCTTCTTAATCGCATCATAACCGACACTTCCGAGACTCCAGTCTACCGGTAGCCGCGGTGTATCTGACAACCCTGGGGGTACCGCAATAGGCAAATCATAGAGGATTTTACCAGATGGTTGACCCTCGTGGTATGCCGTTGCGTTGAGGCTAGTGATGTAGATGGTGGTGGTGGAAAATGGCGAGGAAAGAGTGAAAATAGCTGTCGACGAGATAAGGTGCATTGTGGCTTCGCGGATGAAGTGTGAGCCCTCTTCCTCTGGATCCTTTGGGTCGTCGTCGTCGTCGTCAGGCTTCTTTGGGGTCGAGAGACTGGGCGTTTGGAAAGTGATCGGGAATTTAGAAAGGAGGGAACCTAAGGCAGGCTGTGCTGGAATAGTGCCGGCATGTGTTTGGAGTGTGAGAGATGTGTTGTATCCTAGTCTTGTTAATTATTGGATGCGTATAAAACCGGATAGTGACTTACTCGACACGTATTGGGAAAGCAACTCCTTGCCAATTGCTTTTCCTTCTGCACCGCTGTTTGTAAAAGGGTCCCAGACGGCGGTTACTAAGATGTTGGTATTGTTTCCAGGATATACCGAGACATCCTTTGCGGTTGCTTGTCCAAGGACAGTCCCATTCACGAGAATATTGATGTTGAAGTAAGGGACCGTAGCTGAGTAATTAGTCGGGTTCGTGACATTAACCAATGCCTGTAATGTGATGGATGTGGGTGATGTGCCGATAATCGAGAGATTTCCGACCTTGGGAGATAGTTTACCGATAGTGTCATCTCCTTGGTCTCCGTTTCCGTGACCAATTGCTGAACAATTTATGTTAGCTAGTATCCAAGATACGGCCATTCCAGGATCACGAACTAGGTCACGAACGTTTGACAGGTACGACTCCCTCCGCGGGAATCTCTCGCACAACGAATTTGCCAATAGGAGTGTCAACTCCTACACTCACGGCCGCTTTGATATCGAGTACGACTGATCTCCCACCAAAGAGGAGAGCCGAAACGACCTCAGTAAATAAATCATCATCGGTAATCTCGAGCGGTGCTTCTTTGATGTAAGATTCTACCAGCAGCAACGGCCCATCTTTACCATATGCCTCCACCCTAGTGGAATTTGCCTTCTGTTTCGGGACGGTGAGGATTCCAAGTTTCTTCTTCTTATAAAAGACATCAGCGTTGGCCAATACGCTGTCGACATCGATAGGGAAGTTCATTTCTGTCGGCAAAGCGATAACAACTTTAATCATAGCAGACACCCTTGGTGCCGCTTCAGGTGTACCAGGTTCGGCGAGGTAATCTGGAAGGTCGAAATGAACATCTTCAAGGGTGAAGTTCTTGATAAGGTTTCCCATATCGCGTCCGGCAAAAGGCAATGGAACTGTGATATCTTTGAGAAGGTCTCGAGCCCACTCAGGAGTAGAGGGGTCAGGAAACCTGCAGCAGTTGATGTAGATAGTGGCATCTTCTCCTTGCAGATAATTCCCCAGTAGCCAATCCAGCGGTGATTTTGTTGAATCTGGGCATGTTTTCGTGAGAGAATCTGGCAGCTTTTCCACGTGCCCGGTAACATTCACTTCAAGGTTGGTTTTAGGTTCTATATTCAGTTGAGCGGTCTCGGCCGTTCCAACCATAATATGCGGGTCGGTAGGCTGGCATCCACCCACAAGAACATCCACAGAAACTGGAGGCACAATAAGCTGAACGGGGAACTCATTTTCTACCACCAAGGAAACATCGGCACCCATGCCTTGGCTTCCGTCCTTGGCTTCTCGGAGGTTAAGCTTTGTGATGTCGTACCGAGGGAGCGAAGGAACGTCGTGTCCTGCAATCGCGGAACTATTAGCATGCCATACTCATCAGCGGCGCTCCATCACCGAATGATAAGACATACCTTTAAACACTAGAGATTCTTCGATATATTGCTTTCCGAGATGGATCAATCCTGATTTTAATGGGACTTGGGCTTTTCCCTTTACGCGTATCTGCCCGAGGCGTCCCTCAATCCAGTCGTTGGCGATGTTGCGAATACCATCGAACGAGCCCGGTTCCAAATCGGCGAAAATCGAAACGTGGGTAGTGTGCCCATTTCTGATACTGACCTTGATAGCGGGAACTCTAGCTGTGCCGACCAAGATGTTTCCATATTCTGGCAAGTAAACATCCACGTCAGTAGCTCCGGTTTCTACTTCACGAGCAATCCACGTCCCAATTCTTCCAATGTTGCGAACACTCTTCTTCTCGACTTTGGATGCATCCATTGTGAAATCCCCTTCAATCTGGACTTTGACGCCATGGGCAGTTAATGAATCAAGTGATAGCTTAGTGGGTTTGAAATCAGCAGCCTGCAGGGCGTACTCTTCGATACCCTCAGACGCCAGGAAACCAAGCATTATGAGGACGACAAGGATGCATAGAATGATGAGGGCGAGGATGCTGGGCCATCTCTTCTTCCACAGTGGTGTTTTGCCACTCGATGAGCTGGTCGGGCCGTTGAATGAATGCAACAAGGACGACGTTGCCGTTGTCTGGGGTTCCACCTCATCTTCATCGTCACTTCCATCCGCTCGAGCTAACAATGGTGTCTCTTCTGTGGCCCTACCGGATGGGCCGGACCGAGCTGATCGCGAGGATCGCGAGGACTGCTTTGACTTCTGGGACGTTGGTCGTGAACTGGGGGTCGTGGACGAGGCCCATGGCTCCTCGGATGGCTCCATGGTTGCTGTGGGAGGGTGCAGAGTAGTTAAACAAAATGTTCTAGTCACGCATGCGTGGTGGTCAGGAGAAGATGGTAATCAAGAGCGAGGATGTGTTGAGGTCGTGTACCTGAGAGCAGCGTCATCCTGGAGGCGCAGATCCCGGAATGAAGCGCCGAGGCTGTGACACCGGAAGAGGCATAGTGCAGACTGATCAATCGATAACGTTCTCAGTCACCGTTTTCGTGATGCATGCAGGGCGCGCAATTTTTTGGGCTTGTGACTCCTCAATTCACAACTTGCGCCTTATAAGCGTGTAATTCTCCTCCCAAGAATTGGCGTGCCATCCTGAAGCAACATGCCGCCTTTCCGCCCATCGCCTGCCGCGGTGCGAAGCTTGGCCCGCGTACAGTCCCGCTGTTACTCTGCACCCGCCAAACCATTCCCTCCCCGCCATCTGCTATCCATTGCAGATCTCTCCCCCGCGGAGCTTACCACGCTCGTCCGAAATGCTCACCACCACAAGACGGCCATCAAGTCGGGGACGGGCGAAATCCCACACTCGTTGCGGGGCGCATTGGCTGGGAAGACAGTAGCCATGACCTTTAGCAAGCGGAGCACGCGCACGAGGGTGTCGACAGAAGGCGCAATTGCTACAATGGGTGGCAATCCTATGTTCTTGGGCAAAGACGATATTCAACTGGGCGTATGAAAAGCCCTCTAGTTTCAAAGTCCCTGACTCACAAGTAGTCTAGGTTAATGAGTCCCTCTACGACACTTCTCTTGTCCTGTCTAGCATGACAGCTGCCATTGTCGCCCGTGTAGGTCCCCACTCTGACGTGGCAGACCTGGCGAAGAACTCCGCCGTCCCAGTCATCAATGCTCTCTCGGACCTCTACCACCCGCTCCAGATCCTCGCCGACTTCCTCACCATCTCCGAAACCCACCCCTCAAGTTCGGCAACATCACTTGGCCTTGAAGGAATGAAGATTGCTTGGATTGGAGATGCTAACAACGTGCTGTTTGATCTTGCCATCGGAGCTACGAAGCTAGGTGTAGACATATCCGTTGCAACGCCCAAGGGCTACGGGATTCCTGGCGCGATGCGAGAGGTCATTAACCAAGCTGCTCTCACATCACCTCGTGCTGGCAAGCTGTTCGAAACAAATATCCCCGAAGAAGCCATCAGAAATGCAGACATTCTCGTGACTGACACCTGGGTGTCCATGGGTCAGGAAGACGAGACTGCGAAACGTCTTGCTGCGTTTAAGGATTTCCGTATCACATCGGAACTCGCTCAACGAGGAGGTGCCAAGGACAGCTGGGAGTTCATGCACTGTCTGCCTCGCCATCCTGAGGAAGTTAGTGATGAGGTCTTCTATGGTCCTAGATCCGTCGTCTTCCGGGAAGCCGAGAACAGGCTATGGGCAGCAATTTGTAAGTATCATATATTCCCCTGATATGCTCACTAGATTTGCTAACTTTTTGCAGCTGCACTAGAAGCTTTCGTTGTGAACAAGGGCAAGATTCAGTAATACCATCTTATAGGTTTGTGCTTACAAGGCGTCTAAAAGTGATATATATTTCTTTCCCGCATCTGGCCTTGCTTGCAGGTGTTACAAGGGGGGGGGGTAATTATTAAACAAAATGAAGGCCCTTGGTCTAGGTTCAAAAGTTATTAGGAGCCATTATTTCACAATACGTGAAGAGACGGTCTATGTTGTGTTCGTGGTCAAACCGAATTTGAATACATGTACAATATAGGAATGACCTTGACCCAAGTTCCCTAAGTTCCAGTTTCTAGATTGAAATGGACTATGTGAGGAGCATGACTAAAAAGAAGAAGAAAAAATCTGGTCCAAAGTAATAGACCAAGACGTACCTTCCTAGGCCTCACCGTAGTTACGTACTTTTATCTCGGACACGGGGATATGTAAGATTCGGCATCTACGTCCTCACAAGGCCGAATAGCGAGCCGCCAAGCTTGTACTTTGCCCCATTTCGGAATTAGCAAGCCGAATCCAACCAGCCAGTTTTGAAAACATAAGGCACAAAAATGAAACCAAAATCTTTCAAGGGATATGAATAAGCGTCGCTACATTCGGCTCTTCGCTTTCGCGCTCGCGCTCGCGCTCATGGCCTTGAATAATCAGGTCTTCCGACCACCTTACTATCGAACGTTACAACCACTTTTTTTTTAGTACATGGTCTATTCTAGTTCTAGCACATGAACTGCCATTGGGTCGAAGATTAGCTGCTAGATCATGGTAGAGCATGATCGAATATTCTCACGTTAGATTTCACGGTATGGCTGGTGGAGACCCGTTGCATTACACATGGCGAATGTACGAACCTCCCCCTGGTCACCGCCAACACATGTGTAACCATAGTATCACTTGTTGGGTAGGCGTGTGTATATATATACCACAGACAATGACTGCGGGGGAGAAATCATCGCACGCAATAAACCTCCTTTACAGCATCCCCCCTCTCCTTTCCAGAAACAGACACTGCACTCTATACACGCACCACCCTAACAGAACTTTCTATTAAACAAATAGAAAAAAGAATACCATCACCAAACTAACCAACACCACTGTCTAAAATGGTCAACTTCAACTACGCCTTCACCGCTCCCATCAACCCTCCATCCGCCACTCCCGTCCTCACCCTCCCACAAATATGGGCCGGCCTACAACGCAAAATCCGCTTTGCGCACGAATTCGTCCCAGTAATCGAGAGCTGTGAAGTCCTCTCCGACAAAGACAACGTGGTCAAGCGTATAGTCAAGTTCAAGAAAGGGATGGGCCCCGGGAAAGACCAAGCAACAGAGGTGGTGAAGGGATTTGAATATGCATGGGTAAGGCACACCACTCTCCACCTTTCTCAGCGGGAAGGACAGTACCCAAGAAGCGCAGCGTGTTTTGCTAATTCGTGCATAGGTCGATTTCGAGCAGGATGATGGATCGCATGTCCGCAACGTGATTTCAGAAAGTGATCAGGGCCTCCAGATGACGTACATGTTTGAGTTTCGGGTCCCACAGGAGATGGAGAGCAAGGAGGCGGCAAAAGAATTGAAGAGGTTGAATGGGGTATGTTTTTTCTTTTCTTTGGTTTTTTCTTTCTCCACAGTCAACAAGGTGAAGTGGAGCTTTTTGCTAACATCTGTCTAGCTAGCGAAACATGCAGTCGACAGTTCTATCGATGTGATTCGAGAGATGGCCAAAGACGGAAGGATTTAGGCATGGGAATCAAAGAGGAAAAATAAATAGAAAATAGGACTTGTTGTCATGTTTCAAACCCCATATTGTGAAATCCTCATGGAGCCAAAAAAAAATTCATTTTTAGAATCAATTGAAATATCAATACTCATACCTCGCCCTAGTTGTGTCAGTTACATACTACCTGTTTTCATGTCCCGAGAGAGTCGGCGGGCTTAATCAACTTACTCTTTAACTGAATGCCTTCACTACCAGCCGATTCCCATGAGACAGTAGAATTGTGAGATACGAATAAGCAGCCATTATAACCGAGAAAAAGGGACAATTAGAAGTTGAAACAATCGTATACATATGAACTACAGCAAGGTTACGTAAAGAAGACAATCTTCTTGACCAAACCCAGAATGTCCAAAGTACAATTAGGAGAAATATGGTATCAAATACGCCTCCATGCAAACAATGCAATAACCCTATGCTAAAGACCTATTGTCCAACGCCAATTTGTGCAAATGCTCATCGTCTTTTAGGAAACTTGAGAGGCTCAGCGAAAGAAAAAAAAACACCGAGCGCTCGGAGGTAGTAGATAGAACTGTAGTATTGAAGAGAGAAATCCATTACGTCTGTGCTTCCTACCGGTGTCCTAAACTGAGAAATTGGGTGTCTGAAGAACCCTTTACGCCCCACCAGCAGCGCCTCTGATCGAAAAATTAGGTGCCTGAGGCACGGCCGTTCCGCGAATACTGAAGCCATGGTTCTGCGATCGGCCGCGGATGTTGAAATCGTTATCATCATCGCTATCGTCTCGCGTGATTCTGCTGGCTAGATCACGTTTCGGGGGTTCTGTTTCGGCGAACTCGCTATAACGTGGAGCACTGTTGTCATCCTTCAGCCTTCCAAAGCTAGATTCTCCGTCATCACGTGTTATCCTGCTCGCCAGAGACCGTGCTGGTATGATCGGTTGTCCATCTTTGGTCATTCTAGAAAGAAGTGACCCTTTGTTCGCAGTCTCATCCATTGCATCCATCCTCCGGTGGTGGCTGCCCATATCGATTTTGTGATAGACAATGTCTCGAGGCAGCTCTGAATTCTTCAGCCATCGCCCACCAGGATCGCCGCGGTTTCGATCTCGCTCAACAAAGTCGGCAGAGCGGTCGTGCGTCCATCGTTCGTTACTAGGAGCTCGTCGGCGTCGGTCGTTGCGGCTTCGACTTCTGCTACGGTAGCGGTGACGCATGGAAGACCCATCCTCAGCAAATCCTAGTCGTCCATCTCCATCATCACCCGGGGATGCACTTCGGTCTCGAAGCCGCCCGAATTGTGATTCTCTCGGGCTGCTAAATTCTGTAGTCAGCAAATACATCCACAAGACCACAAGAAGGCTGGGAATTGGTGAGAGTATACATCTTATGTCCAGGCCGGTATGAGTCCACATCTCTGCTTCGCTCATTCCTACCATGATTGCTATTACGACCGTCTCTACTGGCTTCGAGGTCGTTCGGTGACGAGACATCATCGTACATTGATTCATTGTAACTCATACTGTGCATGTTAGCACGAAGTCTTGGGTCCATATAATTGTGTAAATACCTTCGCCTCCTTGGGCCTGAGGTGTCTACGCCATCGTAGTCTAGGTAGTCTCTCTGAGGCCGACGACGTTCCCGTTCTTGATCCCGTTCTCGCTCCCGCGCCTGAGGATTCTTCTTGTAGAATTGGCTGCGAACGGCCGCGTTCTTTGCCTTTTGATCACCCGAATTGCACTCCCGTATGGTCAGAATGCTGTTTGGTTTCTTCGAGTATGCTATCGCCCTCCGCGAGGTTTGAGCTGAGAGTGAGGCGGAGTCTCCAGCTTGGGGGTCGGTGAGAATGCTCAGCGCATCCACTGCATCTTGAGCACTATAATATTCAATGTTCACCGAGTTGTCATTGACCCAGCGCAGGCGTTTAACGTTCAAATCGGGGCAATGTTCGAGCACATATTCTGATGGGTCGTTTGGGCCGAAGTCGCTCACGCCTTGAAGATTCAACGATTCTGGCCATGGTGTGAAGACTTCGAGTGACTCGAAATAAGCCGCAGGCATGGGCGCATCGCCATTATCTTTTGCTTGGGCTCCATCACCCTAGAAATTGTGTGTGTCAGTTGTTGTTCAAGCAAATCCTGGCCAGGCTGGAGCGCGTCGGAAAGCCATACCTTCACCGATTGCTGCAGTTGTTGGACCGGAACTTCAATGCTTGGATCAACATCAAGGTCAATGTCGTAACCTGCATCGGTCATGTCAATATCCATTGTGCCGATGGTGTTGTGCGCAGCTGTTGTTGTGGAGAACCTCGGGCGGCGGAGGTGGGGTTCAGAGATGCAGGCTTCGAGGCGCGGATGAAGTGGAAGCGCGACGAACGTTTGCACCTGGGCACGGACCGACAATCACGTGGTAAAACGTGAAGTGGATGGCGGGAGAGAATGAAGCTGTAGCGAAAGGTAATGGGGGAACATTTTATAAAATTATTTACACGTAAACAAGCAATACATATAATTCGGCTCTCCATACAAGCTCGTTAGATAAGCCAAGCATGTCTCTGTCTTAAACATTCACCATATGTTTCACTTCAGTACGTGTACAACTGACGGTGTTCCATCTTGTTTTACTCTGTACATCCATGTCTTCTCCCTTCCACCCCATGCTATCACCTCTGGGTGAATAAATCGGATGTCGCCGTCAAAAATCTGAATAGAATCTGGCTAAATTTACTCATGTAGTACCGTCTCACAAGAATAGAGTTTTCAGATTTATTGAAGTATTGGTAAATTTCATTTCACTTTCTAGAAAAAAGATGAAATCCATATCTCTTTCTATGATTGCCCTTCTAACGTGAAAGTCCCCGTCTTCGTTATAAGATACTCATTGACAGCAACGTCCTTGCCCGACTCTTTTCCATAACCTGACTATTCCAGAGGTTAGCAGATTCTATGAGTAACGGACCTTTAGAAACATACCTGTTTGATACCGCCAAAGGGTGACTCAGCGGCAGAAGAGTTGCCTGTGAGGTTAGCAAGGGCTTTTCTTTTCATTGCTCAGGGACTTACCTGTGTTGAGTCCAATCATTCCAGCCTCAAGATTCTCGAATAACCTCCACAAGCGGTCGACATTCTTGGTAAAGCAGTACGACGCAAGGCCCATGCTTGTATCGTTAGCCGCCTTGACAACCTCCTCCTCGGTTTCAAACTGGATGAATGAGCAGACAGGGGCGAAGATTTCTTCACTGGCGATATCCATTTCAGGAGTGATACCAGTGATGACTGTTGGCTCGAAGAAATATCCGCCGTTTTTGGTGATTTTATTCCCTCCAGTATGGATTGTTGCTCCTTTGGACTTTGCATCCTGGACGAGGGCTAGGGCTTTTTCAACGCCTCGTGGTGTCGTAACTGGACCCATGGTGGTTTCTTTATCCGAACCATGTCCGACAACAAGCTTCTTGGTTTCTGTATTCCAGCGCTCGAGGAATTTGTCGAAGATACCAGATTGTACGAAAACACGGTTCGCAGTAATACAGGCCTGACCAGCATGCCTATACTTCAAGGCGAAGATTTGACCCATGGCCTGGTCTATATTTGCGTCGTCAAAGATCAAGACCGGGCAATTGCCACCCAATTCCAGGGTTACCTTCTTCAAGTTGTCGGCACATATCTTCGCAACAAGCTTCCCGACCCGTGTCGAACCAGTAAAGGATACCTTTTTGATGAGGTCATGTCGGCAAAGTGCTTCACTGAGCTCAGGAGTCTTGTCGAGGTCGGTGGTGAGTACATTCAATGCACCTTTTGGAAAGCCAGCCTTGTCTGCGAGGTATGCTAGTGTTAGGATTGTAATAGGAGTCTCCGGGCTAGGCTTTACGACCATTGTACAACCAGCGGCAAGAGCCGCGCCAGCTTTTCTCAGAATCATCGCAATCGGGAAATTCCAGGGCACCAAAGCAGCCGTTGCTCCAAGGGGCTGCTTGATGGTGAGGACTCGCCGATCTGGTAAAGACGGAGTGAAGACACTACCCTGGATTCTCTCTGCCTCTCCTGCGAACCTAGGTTGGGAGCAAAATTAGTGAGTCCCTTAGCACAAGAAAAAGATGAAACCTAGTTCTCAAGAGAAGAAGTTACAATACAACATCTGCGTTGTACCTCACATTCTTGATAGGCGAAGATGGCCTTGCTCCCAGGTATACTTACCACCAGGTAAAGCCCGTAGAGTAATCGATCTCTCCATACGCCTCTGCTCGGGGCTTTCCAGTTTCGTAAACTAGAATAGTTGCAATGTCTTCCTTGTTCTCCCGGATCAAAGAGTCCCATTTGAAAAGCATCTGTGCGCGCGCTCGCGGACTGATCTTTCGATAGCTTTCGAAGGCTTCATGCGAGCTCTTTACGGCCGCGTCCACGTCAGAAGCGTCATTAGTTGGGCATTCTATCCAGGCCTTGCCAGTTCCGGGATCTACTCAAGAATCAGAACTGAAATCAACTAAAGCCAAGTTGGAATGGCATGTCTTTTAGAAGGAGGAAACTTTATGAACAAGAGACTTGCCTACTACTTCAAATGTCTTGCCTGACCTTGATGCCACCCATTCCCCGTGCACGAAGGATTGGCTGTGTAGAAGGTCTGGATTGTTGAGCTGTTGGCGGTGAGTCTTGATTCTTGGGGGAGAGGAATATAGACCAAATGGTATATTTACCTTAAATGGAAGCTCGTACTTGGCTGCGGAACCCATGGTGAGGATGATGTCAATGTCGTAAACAGCCTCGGCGTGTGACGGCTGTATTGTACTAGCGTAGTACGAGTATACTCACGAAGTAGGGGTCGAAAAAGGAGATGGAAATTACCAGAACAACAGATCTCTCTCTTTTCGCGGTATGCAGGAAGATGCAGCTGTTTATCGAGTACAAATCGAAGAGTAATCCATAGCGATATCCGAAGGCGCCACCACAGCTTTCAAGCTGTTCCAGCTGGCGCTCCGAAGCTCCTCAACCCCACCTTCGACTCCGCAACCCCTTCCGAACATGTCCTGATTGGTGAGCCAGGGCCGGTCTTCGCGACCCAAAAACTGGTGGTCCGAGGAAAGGAATTCACGGAGTGCTTCCGCAGACCCCTGCTTAGCGTCTGCTCCCTCGACGTCAACTTCCCCTCCAAACACTCTTGACCCCTCATTTGGTGTCTCCGAACCACGGCCTACATCGGTAGCGTGTTCCAATCCCCAGACTATGCCTTTAGATGACAAACAACGCGGTCGCTGCCTGGGTTTGGCGACTGACAACAATTTGAGCAGCATCAATCTGCTCGTACAGTATTCGTAGTAGGCTACTCTCATACCGTCCTCACTCACACCAAAGGCCAAGGAGATCAGCGCTAGGTCTGCGAAAATGGGCCGGCTGGACGGAAAGGTTGCTATTGTGACAGGTACAGCACCATAACTGCTTGGCGTCAACTGCAGCTCAAAGTCCACGAAATCTGACACCCTATTCCAGGCGGAGGCTCGGGCTTTGGCGCTGGTATTTCAATATCGTTTGCTGCTGAAGGTGCCAAAGTGCTGGTCTGCGATATCAATGAAGTCGGTGGCGAAGCCACTGTAAAGGAGAACCCGTCATCTCTCGCATTCCACAAGATGGATGTCACCAAAGCCGCAGACTGGAAGTCCACCATGGCTGTCGCTGTGGAGAAATTCGGCAAGGTGGACATACTAGTCAACAATGCCGGCACAAGCTATAAGAACAAGCCTACGCAGGAGGTCACAGAGGAAGAGTTCCAAAAGACGTTCGACGTGAATGTTAAAGGAGTATTCCTGGGATGCAACGCCTATATACCTCAAGCCATTGAGAGGAAGGAGGGCGGCGTCATAATCAACATTGCAAGCGTTGGGGCCACAAGGCCGAGACCTGGGCTGGTGTGGTATAACGCGTCCAAGGGTGCGATTTGGAATGTGCGTATCTTCTTAGTGAACGCTCGACTCTATACTGACTGGTTCCTAGGCCACGAAGGGACTTGCTGCTGAGTACGGTCCCCACCAGATCCGAGTCAACAGCATCTGCCCCTTAGTCACGGGTACTGGGCTCTTCTCTTCCTTCACGGGCATGGAGGATACTCCCGAGAATCGCCAGAAGTTCATCTTCAATGTCCCAATGGGCCGCATAGGCGAAGTGGACGATGTCACATCGGCGTGTGTCTTCATGGCAAGCTCGGAGGCAAAATTCATCACTGGTGTTAACTTGGAAGTTGACGGCGGTCGCTGTATTTAGGTGTTCGAGGCTTGTTCGTTTTTTTCTACTCAGAAAGGATTGCACACTCATAATACAGAAGTCATATTTATTCAATCACTGTCGCAGCAATGAAACATCGGTATCAGTAAAGGGCCAAGTTGAGCATATTGAAGCAATTAACTGAATTTCAAGTTCGTGGGTATCGTCATACACTATCTTACAATGGTATCTCCCCGAGCTAATGGTACAAACGTAATTAGAACAGAAAATAAAAATAAAAAGAGGCAATGCCGTACTGGTCCCGGCCTAGCAGGTCTAATAAACGCGGCGAGAGCTCCGTCCATCAGTCCCATGCATTCTGCGTGTTCCAGCAGCCTACAGCAATCGTTAGATTCCAATTCTTGCCATTACGAAGCAGAGACGCAGGAGCTTACCTTGAGACCGGGACGTCGAGTAAGAGAGCCGCGAAGCTTCATCAAGGCGCCCGAGACTTTGTCACCCATTGTTGCATGGCGTTTTTGGTGGTGGACGCCTGCAGCGCGGGTGCCATGGCCATGTACTGGCGTGGTTCGTGTTACTCGGGTTGTGGTGGTGGTTGTGGTGGTTGCAGCTGGTGTGCGGCGAGTGGCAGTGGTGCGCTTAGGGCCCAGGAGTCTTTGCCTGAGAGTAGGCTTTGTGCGTACTACACGGACAGGGCGGGCGGAGCGGCGCATAGGCATGGTGGTTGGTTGTTTTGAGGGAGTTGGTTTAGTGTTGGTGGAGAAGGTGTGGGGGTTGATTGAAGGCTGGGAAGATGTTGGTAGTAGTAGTTGTTGAGTTGGATGTGTTGTGATAGAGAGGATATAATTTGGACAATAAGAGGCATTCTTATACTCGCCCTTCGCTCTCTACTTCAACAAAGGGCCTGGGTGAAAACCGGTTGTGGATGTCCGCACCCACAGTAGGCAGGATCACCCCCTCGACGTCATGCCAGAGGGCGCTGGGTGTGGCGCTCCCCAGCCTCGAGCACGCAAAGTGGCTGTGATCCTAGTATTCCCCAAGAGCTGTTCCCTGATTGCTCGTCCAAGCGAACGACAGAGCGTGCGGGGCTACCGTATGCGGTCATAGCGCGCTCGTTCGGGGACCCTTGAAAACGGAGAGATAGAGGGACTGACGTCACACCCAACCCTCTGCGTATCAGATGACTTCATCGTCATTGCAAATTGGGTGTGTTTGAGACAATGGCCGAGCATGCCAGATACTCGACTAAAGTAAACTTGCGAGGATAATGGCGTATCTGCTGTCGTGTTATAGGTAGGCTGGTGTTGTGTGTGTGTTCTGGAGGGTGACGCAATCAGTGGATGGGGCTTGAAATCAACCATTGTAAACCTCCAAGTGACAACATGAAGATGCTCCACACCATCGGGCAGTGTTTTGCGGGATTGACATGTATTGATGAGAAATTAAGATTGTATGGCTTGTTCACCAATGCCTATAGCTTTTCATCAAGTCGCTCACTCGGAGCAGTCTAACAATAATACACGATATCGCAAACTGGCGGTCCATCCGTGGACTAAAATCTGCCATCTGCCTAGTTATACAATACAATCCGTACATCGACTAAAAGAAATAGTTGCAGTGTACAGTAAAAGTGCCGAATATGCTCATTAATCACACCAGAGGGGGGTATAGAGCAAAAGGAGTCGAGAGATGTTCCAAAAACGCCTGCAAATGCACCCAGAGATTCCTCCCACAGATATTACTCGTACTCGTCTACTTGAGCGCCAGCTGCGGCCAGCGCATACTTGACGGCTTCGCCTCGGTCCCAGAAGTACTCGCGCATCCAGGTGGCTACCCTATTGGCGGAGAAACTATTAGCAGCTTTTCTAAGCGATGTGGCCAAAGGTTTGGGGGTTTGTTTTGGGAGACACTTGGTAATATTGGGATCGGACGTACATGTCTATTCCCGTGATTGCGGAACTGCTGCTCCAAACATTCCCGTGTCGAGTCCATCTGCTCTCCTGCCAAGACGTTTCGGGAAAGCGGTCCTGGAGACTCAGGAGGAGAGACGGCGGACATGTTGCGCGTTTCCGATGTAGAAATCCTGTCTGTACTAGTGTGAGAATACCAGAGGAGATGGTCATGGTCGCCACAAGATTCGGATTCGAGGCCTGTGTAGTGAGGAAGATGGATACAGCAAGTGGAAGCTCGGTCGATGAGAACGATCCGGGTATGACGAGAATATCGAATTGAGGCGCATTTTCAAACGAATTCTAAGAATCTCGTTAGCTCCAATTTTCATTGACACATTTTGGCGCATACGTTGGGATGGAGTGGGGGAAGGTGGTGACCTTTCTCTCCTTGCCAGAATCTTGTAGATAACCACAGCAAAACGCGCTGAATCTAGGGCGAAACCGGCTCGACCAAGTGGTCTCATCTTGGCCTGAGGAGTAATAGGTCTCGAGGGTTTGGGTCGGGTTCGATCGTGTTTGCTAACGGGCAACTATCCGAGTCTGCTCTCACCGTGACTGGCATGCGTGCGCCAGAGGAAACGGAGAAGGAGCCCTCTCCGCTCTCATTGATATACCGGATATCAACCTCGTCTACTGCTTCGTCTAGGGCACCTTCGGGTGCATCTAATCTGATCATTCGGTTTCGACCAATCATGCATAGTATGTCCACAACAGCCAGGTCCAGCATTTGAATTTGGTCGGGACCATGCACGAGTACGCCAATCTTCAAAGAAGATTTTGAGGGTGGTGCGTAGCGTATATCTAGATCCTCTTCAGAAGTGGAGGACGTTGTGCAAAAGTAGAATAGGTCTGCATGTGATGGGAAATGTGTATATGCTCGTGGAGGTGAAGGCATGAAGGAAGTAATAAAGGGTATAAGGGAAGGAAGATGTAGAAGTAGAAATAGAAATAGAAGACGATTAATCGAGGTAAGATCGATGAAGACGGTGTGGTGGAGGGGGGGAGGGAGGCAAGCTGGGAGGTTGACTGAGGTGCTTACCTGAAGGCCTTAGCTCCGCCCTTTTGTAGTCATGGAGTATATTGACGCCATAGAGATCAAACGCATGTAGAGCAAAATAAACCAAATTACCGTACGCGTCATGACCACAAATGAATCACACGCTTAGTATGACCCTAAAATATACGAGAGGCTTTGCAGAACAAGTTCACCCGACTCAGCTCCTTGAGGCTGGTTGATGTGCTCGGGCTTCATCGCTTAGTGAGTGCTAGGGATGAATAGACACCACGCCCGGTATCACAGCGCAACTATCGGATTTACATGTCGCAACAACCGGAATATCCGCGGAAGGGACACCTGGAGGTGCTCCATTGCGCGTTTTACCTGCTGCCTGAGGAACCAAGTACGTATGCGGTCAAGAGATGGTGGTTGAGGCTTTCAGGCAGCGACTTTAACAGGGCTCTTACTGGTTTAACCTCCGTCGGCGCGGGAAAGCCGGAACACGAGGGACGTGGGAGAACGCGCCCAAAAGCTTCAAAATGGCTTCAATCTGATTAGACCGTGGCTGTGGAACGGCTCCTAAGGGATAAATCGGGATTGCACACTTTTGACTTCCTTTTTGGGCGGCTCGGGCAAGACCGGGAGGCTTTCTGCACAATTTCTCAAGGTCATCTGCCACGCAAACGAATTACTGTCGGCACAACTGGCTGGCGGAGATGAGGGCGGACGGTGAACGTGGTGAGTCAAAATGTTGGTGCAGCTTGATTAGAAGTGGGTGTTTGGTGCAGCACATGACCTTAGCCCCTGGGCACTCTTAATCGGGCCTGGTCTTTCTCTTCAATTCACGACAAACAAATGCTGCTGGAGGCCCGAAGGATCAAAGTTACTCATATCCAACAAGCTATTGTCCGAGGGCCTTTTCGCGACATCGTCCCTCAAAAAGCTAGCCTGCAGTCACACCTGGATAGGTCAGGGATTCAAAACAATGAAAGAGTCGATCCCACAGCACCGTTAGTAGTTGGGGGGATTGTGGAAAGTATATTCATATTTCATTCAAGCCCATTGACGCCATCTATCTATCCCATTCCTCGCCAAATGCAGGTCGTTTCAGAGAAAAGGAAAACTGGACCGGAAAATGTACCGCTTGCTCCAAGCAAGCAAGCACGCACGCAAAACATGCCTTCAGACAACATTGGGACTGCTCGCATCCCACCGATAGACTAGATGTCTCTCGGCAGCCCATCGGCCTGGCCGGACTTGACCGTCTTTCCAGTCTTCTTGATCTTCTCGAGCACGGTCTCGTAAGAGAGGGAGTCTTCGGTGACGATATCAGCGCTCTGGGTCTCGAGGGACACGTTATAGGACTTGACGCCTGCACAGACGAGTCAGTATTGGTATGGAAAGGGGCGCTGCTGCGGGGCGTGAACGCGCGCGACCTACCATCGAGCTTCTTGAGCACGCGCTCGATTGCGCCAGAGCAACCGCCGCAGCTCATTGCGATGTCGAACTTGTAGACGTGTTCGGCCATTGTTGTTGTAGGGGTGTGTGAGGGGGGGGAAGTTGGTTGGCGGGGTCGAGGCGGTGGCTGGTGGTGGGGTATTCTTTGTATCGAGGTTGGTCGCGGGCTTGCAATTTGGGTTGGGCGTCTGGCGGCCTTTTATGCTGGCGCTGGAGCGTGTGTAAAGCACGGAGAGAGAGGGGCTTGCGCGAGTTTCGCGCCCTCGGGGTATGGTGTGCTACGGCCTAGATTACTTCAGATTGCGGCTGCTTCCCGCCGTCGCTGACAATTGGGACTCCATGAAAGCGTCGCACCAGCTTAGCGCCGCCGCTGTCCTCGTCGGGGGTGGCACATAACTTGCTCATTCTCCTCTGGATGCTGGATCAAGGCCCGGGAAGAAGGAAACGCATGCTGGGCCCGAGACATGCCACCGTGTCTCGCCCCTCTCCTTCACACACACCCGGATGCACGTGCAAGTGGGGTATGCTGAGGCAAGACGAGTGTGGCGCGCGGTGAAGGCCTGGGGTGGTTCCTGAGGCATCCCTGCAGGCACGGCGTCACTACAGTACCTCTGCTTGGCGAAGCTGGCGGGGCAGCTTTTCCTCCTCCCATCGAAACGTCAACACGCCGTCAACACGGCCTGTCCATCTTGTAACCATGGCTTCGTACGTCTGCCACCCCCCCAGCCATTGCGGCAAGTCTGACAACCATGCCCAGCAACATCCTCTTCCTCCCATTCCGGCGGTCGCACACCGTCTCCCTCTCCGAAGCCGTGAAGCAGTACATCTCTTCCAAATATGACCAGCATCCGGACATGTTCACCAAGGACCTCGAGGCCATCGAGAAGATGCGCACCACGGCCATCCACGCGCAGGACCCGCACCCGAGCAACGTCCCCAAGCTGCAGTCGTACGCCGCGCAGCTTGTCTGGATCAGCGGCAAGTTCCCCATAGATATTGGGGTGGACTTCCCATGGTATCCCGCGCTGGGATACAACACCAGCCGCCCAGTGTCGCGGAACAACCTTCGATGGGAGCTCGCCAACATCGTGTACAACCTCGCTGCCATGTACTCGCAGCTGGCAATGTCCTTGAACCGAAGCACCGCCGACGGATTGAAGGTGGCCGCCAACAACTTCTGCCTTGCCGCCGGTGTTCTATCCTACCTTCGAGACACCATCTTGCCCGAACTACGGACCTCGCCGCCAGAGGACATGGATACCATGACTTTGGGGAGCCTGGAGAAGCTGATGCTGGCACAGGGGCAGGAGTGTTTCTGGCAGAAAGCTGTCAAGGATGGGCTAAAGGACGCCACGATTGCGAAGCTGGCCTGCCGAGTATCAGACCTATACAATGAAGCAAGTGAGGCAGGCGTTCAGTCAGACTCTATAAGCAGTGAGTGGATCCATCACATGACAGCAAAACACCACCATTTTGCCGCTGCGGCGCAGTTTAGGGCCGCTTGTGACTGCCTGGAGAAGCGCAAGTATGGCGAGGAGGTTGCACGGTTACGAGACAGCCAGATATGTGTCAACGAGGCCCTCAAGGAACAGCGGTATATCAACAAAGTCGTGCTGGCCGATCTCCAAGGCCTGAAGAACAAAATCACTGAAGATCTGAAGCGGGCCGAGAAGGATAACGACGTGATATATCTACTACCAGTCCCGCCCAAATCGGAGCTGAAGATTCTCGATCGAGCCAATATGGTGGTTTCCCGGGTTCCAAAGGAAGTGGCCGACTCCAACTCATTACTTGGGGAAAATGCAGAGCTAGGCCCTGCACTGTTCTCAAAATTGGTCCCATATTCGGTGCACCTGGCTGCAAGCATCTATGTCGACCGTCGGGATCGTTTAGTCAATAATACCATTGTTGAGGAGTTGGAAGCCCTCACTAACCAGATTCACGACGTCTTGAGAAGCCTGAATCTTCCAGGGTCGCTGCAAGCTTTGGAGAAGCCTCTCGGGCTCCCCCCGGGTTTAGTCGCACACGCTGAAGAGATTCGGCAGCAAGATGGACTCAATCGCTTGTCACGCTCAATGGAGGACACAAAGAAACTCAAGATGAGCGATAAGGCAATCTACCAAGAGGGTTGTGACATATTGAAGTCAGAAGCGGCCGAGGATGAAGCAGCTAGACGCAAATACGGAACGGATCGATGGGGGAGACAACCTGCAGAAGAAGCATCACCGAAGCTTTATGCCCAGATCAACGAAATTGATGGTTACTTCAAAGCTGCCGCAAATAGTGACAACGTTGTCAAAACAAAGCTCAAAGAGAATGAGTACCACATTAAGCTGCTAAGCGGCCCAGATCACGATCTTGAGAATTTCGTTCCCAGTGGCAGACGACCTGCGATAACCGGAGTGGTAGAGAGGGAGGCTGGAAAGCTTCGAGGGTCTTTCAATGAAGTCAGCAGACTGGAGAGCAGGAGGAGACGGAAGATTGAGGCTCTGAGAACCAAAGCAAAGCAAGATGACATAAGTAAGTGGCGCGCTTGTCTCCACCCTTAGTTCGAATGCTCACAGCCTCGTAGACGCTGAATTGCTTCGCGAAGCCGCTCGCTTAGAGCGGGAGTACCCTATGCAGACCATTGAGGCTGTACAGTTCGAGGGATTGTTCGATAAGCGACTCCAGATGTACGATGTGGATCAAAATATGGCCCAAGAGGAGACCCAAGAGCAGCACGAGGCCATCAAGCGACTGCAAGACGCGAATGTTGCGTTTATCAATGCGCGCCGCGGTGATCAGTCGACGAAACAGCGTGAACAGGCCCTACAAAGTCTGGAAAATGCATATTTCAAATACAAAGAGATCATCTCTAATTTAGATGTGGGAAGAAAGTTCTACAACGACCTTGCCAAGATTGTGAGCAGATTCAGGGACGATTGTCGGAGCTTTGCGTACCAGCGGAAATCAGAAGCGTCACAGATTGAAAAGTTAGTTCCGAGCTCACTGTCTCGGGAGATTACAAAACGCTGACGATGCTACAGTGACATTGCTGCTGCGATGAGTTCGCTCAACATCCAGCAGGCGAACTCGAATTCGTTGCAGCAACAACGACAGGCCGACGCCCAAGATCCGCAATATGGTGCAGATGCACATGCGACGGCTCCTCTAGCGGCTCCTACGCCCACGAGGGCGAGTGTTGGTCCGCATTCAGGAATGTGGACGCCGGATGTCGGTATTAGATTCGCTGGTGTTCCAACGGCATCTGGCCATAGTCGACCGGCTAACGGTCCTCCGCAAGATGGGCGATGGGATGCATCGAAAGGCCTAAAGTTTGGATAGATTATGAGCTATTGTGCGCTTGGTGCCGGTGACGCATTGCTTCATGCGACAGCTTCCATGATCTTATTAATGAACGTGCAGTATACTGACATGAAGTCAACTGGTCGGGCGAGAGTCTTAGTCTGGGGCTGCTATTAATATCATGGGCCAGCAACCTTAATGGAAAATGATGTAATCAGCCGCTGTTGGAACAATTTGGTGTTGGATGGGGAAGTGGGATGGAATTCTGCCTCGTCTAAATGTCTATAATTCTGCCTCGAGGTTTGGGGCTGTGCAAAATCCCCAACGCTCGACTCCACACGACAGAGAGGACCACCACTGGCTACGAGCCATGAATTAAGTTTCCGTTCCTTGTCGACCATTGGCGGCTAGAAGGCGAGATGCATTTGCTCTTGGGGAATGGTCCTGTTCACCTTGGCCAACCGATTTGCCCAAATTTGCCCGCTTTCGTGCGTGAAACACACCCAACGTCCTTATCGGACGGGTCGCATGATGTTGCCATAGTTGTGGCCTCTAAGTTTTGTCCATTTCCTGCCTCTGAAGCACCTTCGGTTCGGAATTGAAGGGCACTTTGACTGCCACATCCGTTACGGCACGGTTGATGGTGACCAGCTCAATGCTTCCCATCCACTCACTACACGATTCAGGGCGCTTGTTGCCGTTTCGTTCCTAGCAATCTCCCTTGCTGCAATCTCTCTATCAACAGTGTGCCCGGAGACATCCAACGCATCACGTGCGACACTCGCCCGTGTGAGCGCACTCGCCTCAACGCCAGCGCTCGTTTCATCGCGGGTCCCCTGAAACCAGGCCGCCAAACGAGTATCCTGCTGCCCTTCGCTGCAGCCCGTGGGCAGTCGGTGCCGGCGTCGGTGGGCAGGTCTGCTGGCGGGGTGGGATACGTCTAAACATAGCGCGCGCTAGGCCGGGTCTGGCGGCCGTCGTTCGCGCTCTTACAGTGAGCATAGCCTCACCCAGCACTGCCTCACCTCTCTTCAGCCTCTCGTCGCTGCCAGGAACGTCTCCGCTCCCATTTCTCTCCAGTCTCTGACCACTCTCGTTGCTGCAAACTGTGCTGTCGGTGAACCGTGCGCCTCCCGCAGACGCAGACGATCGTGGAGCTTGTCCCTCTCTGCCCGCCCTCCAAATAGCAACACGCGCAACGACCTCATCATGGATACCCAGCAGCGCGGACGGTCCCCCTCAGTGGGCCAGGGCGCTCATATAAGACATTCACCCTCCCCGTCCCCTCATGCGCCCTTTCATAACAACATCTCCGGATTGGGCCTTGATCAGTCCACCGACCCGTACGCCACCAGCTTCACCACTCAAGTCACCACCGCGGGACAGAGCTTCGACGCCTCATCGCAGTTCCTCACCACCTCGCAGGCCCAGCAGTTTCCTCAGCAGACTGCTCTCGCCGACCAGACCTTTCTCCAGACCAACCAGCGCATATCGCAACGGTCGCCAAGCCCCTCCTTCGGGTCGCAAGGCAACCGCCTGCCCGACATCAATAACGGCGGCAGCAACAACAACGTCGACTTTACCAACTACTTTGCAGACGGAAACGCCAACCAAGACCCAGCAATTGATCCGTCGTTTCTGAACAGTACCCTCGACCCACAACTGCTCGAGTCTCAGCCGCAAAATCAGTCGGTTAACCCCTCCGACCTCATGAACCAGATGGCGACCACACAAGCCCACTCGCCCACCCCTCCTCACCTTCTCCAGCCGGGAATGAACCAGCAGAGCCCCAGCCCGCATGCGTCGCCGAACATGAACCAGGGCGCATTCCCATCGCCCTCACACTCTCGCCATGCGTCATTGGACCCGAATGCGGCATATGGACAACCCCAAGGAAGTGAGTGGGGAGGCATGACATCCTTCCGAGGACACCGAAGAACACCATCCGAGACGTATTCAGACGTGTCTTCTGCCCATGCGTCGCCGTACCTGGGAAATACCGATAGCTTCGAACATGATAACCCCTCACCGTTGCTAAATGCGCAAGACCCCGCTCTCTTTCAGGATGTTATGCAATTCGGGCAATTCAACCTGAACGACAACGCCCATATGAGCCCAAGCCATAGCCCTCATATTTCGCCACGTCTGATTCCACAACAACAGTCACTCCCCCAATTCTCACCCGGCAACTATGGGCTCGATCCCAATATGAACAATCAGTTCACGCACCGGGGAATGGGCATCTATCAAGGACAAAGCCATGAGCCGTTCCCTACTATCAACCAAAGCCATATTCCCGAGTTCGGCCAAGCCGATACAATGTCACCTCCCGAGATCAACATTGACTTTGCACCACCCTCACGTCAACCGAGCTTTGAGCCCGCAAAACCTGGTCACCAAGCGGATGCCCTCAGCCCACCCGATCGCTGTGAGTATATCCATGTTAATTTTCAATATTTTTCTAACGTTTTTACAGCTCGTAGCCGCAATCGAATTCGTGCGAAATCCGACCCATTTAGCAGTGTCAGCTCACGCGCATCTACGCCCGGTTCTGAAGTGAACGACAGATCATCCGAGCGATCATTGTCCCCCAATGCTGCAAAATCGCGCTCCCCGTCACCGTCGACTAAGTCGTCTCGTCGGTCTTCGACCTCGAACATTCCCCACCGTGACTACATTTTAGACCTCGCAGATCCGTCGAGACCCGCACAAATTGGTGACGGTTCAGGCCCCAAGCGCACACAGAAGCACCCCGCCACGTTCCAGTGCACTTTGTGTCCTAAGCGCTTCACTCGTGCCTACAATCTCCGATCACATTTGCGTACTCACACGGATGAGCGCCCCTTTGTGTGCAGCGTGTGCGGTAAAGCGTTCGCTCGCCAGCACGACCGCAAGCGCCATGAGGGCCTTCACTCTGGAGAGAAGAAATTTGTCTGTCGGGGTGTGCTCAAGGATAATGGCAGTTGGGGCTGTGGAAGGCGTTTTGCTCGTGCTGATGCTCTCGGTCGCCACTTCCGGTCCGAAGCCGGCCGTGTATGTATACGTCCCCTCCTCGAGGAAGAGGCGCAAGAGAAGGGCGGTTGGGAAGGCCAAAACCAGCAGATGGACAACGGCAATGGTATTTATGGTGCGCCAATGGCACCTCACAACTATGGCGGCATGATGGCTCCTACCCAGCCCGGATTTGAAAACTTCCCTCCAGTGAGCGGCGGTATGGATGTTGGAGGGTCAGCTCCGCAATATGGCCTTCCTGCTGCTCTGCTGGCTCAATATCCCGCGCTTGCCGGAATTCAATGGGACCAACTTCCTCCTGGCCCTCCGGATGATCATGAGGGTGACATCAGCGGTCGTAGCAGCTTCGACGCCAGCAGTGGCGGGGAGCTCTTTGAAGATGAGGACGGAGACTATCCACAATCACAACCTGTGTATAATGGAGGCTGGGCAAGTGACTACGAGACCAACGCACGGTAAAGGGAAAGAGCAGGACTTTTGCAATGACTTTGCCATTCATGTTCTGTTCGCTTATTCTACTTTGTTGATTCACGACCTGGAACGGCCATTTGCACTCCTCTTTCGATACCACTTTCTTTTTGCCACGGGTGTTGGCTTTTTATGGGGTCACTGTACGCCAGGCTTGGTGTCCAGCTTTTCTTGTTTGGAGTTTGGGACGCAATGTTGTTTCATAGAGGGATATAGAGAGAGCTCCTCGACCCGTAACAATTTAACTACAACTTCAATGATTCAATCGCGCTATGCAAATGCTTTCCGTATTGTAAAGTGACCGTCATTCCAGTACACTGTACTTTGCAAAGTGTCAGATCAACATGTGCTAATAAGATGCGCAGACACTAGAGCGACATTGCATTGAAAGCAAGAGTCGGTTTGTAAATCCTCGCTTAGACTCCGCATCTCAGGTTGTACAGTAGCAACATCAGAGACGTGAAAACAAAATGCTCGAGGTCTGGAAATGATGAGAGGGGGAGCGGGGGGGTTGTTTTTTTTTTCCTTTCCATGCATGATGACCAGCAAGTCCAGCGGTTACAATGACGCCGTGGCACGTCGCAGCCGGGCTTTGAGATCACCACAAGGCTCACTCCGAACTCCGGAACGAAAGATGTATGGGGAGGTGGAAAAGGAAGCATGGGTCCACTTTCGCGTACTTGCTTGATTCGGGTGTCAAGTACGAAATGCATGACAGCGATAGGTGGGGGACATGGTTTATGAATCTCCCTCGCCCCCAAAAAATCACACTGGTGCATTGTCGGGTTGGTTGCTCGTGTGTGTGCTTATGTCCAATAATCAGGTTATTAATTAGTTTAAAGTTTTTTTTTCCCCTTTGTGAATTGTGCATAAAGG
>JAAZQE010000430.1:4292-25169 GCA_013620735.1 Clavariopsis aquatica | reverse complement strand
CTCCTTCCCCCTCCCCCTCCCCGCAACTGCACAAGGAGAGATGGCAGCTGTCCCGGGTAGGAGATGGCGTCACTCGGACCCCAAACGCCAAAGCCGGGGACCATGCCCTCTCTGTATAGTACAGTGAGAGAGGGAGCGTGCGTGGTTTGATAATCTCTCAGCGCTGATGTGCTAACACGAATGTTTCGACCCCCAAATATGTATATACAATACATATTTATTTAGAATATAAAATTGTTGCGGCACAGCACTTTTTTACCCACGATAATTGCAGTCAGTGCGAGGAGACATTTCGGTGAATTTACATGTTTGGTGTCACCGCGGGCGCTTGTGAGAAGCGCCCGGCACGTCTGTCTTCCGAGTTCAGCGCGCGGCCCAAACCCGTCTGAAACGCAACAATGGCTATATTCGGATCGGGCGTGGCGGATGGACATGGGGAGAGAGCGTTTGGAACCGTGGGCGGAGGCGGAGTTACCAGGGGCCTGAGGAGGAGGAAAATTGTGGCGGTGATGGGAAAACGCGTGTGCTTTGTGAAGGGGTGGGGTTGCATAGATATAATAAGGGCCTAGGGCTGTCAGGCTTTTGTTGACAAGTAAGACAAGCCAGATTATTCCGAGTTTTGGGCAATTCTTTTTTGTTTGGTCTTGTTTTTTATTTCCCTCTTTGTTCTGTTTCCTCGAGTCGATTTCAAAAGGAGAGCATTTCAATTACTGTTTTTTAATTCCAGAGATTGTTATTGTACTACTTGTTCGCGATGCGCTTCCACTACCTTCAACATGCCGCGCTGGTTGCAATGATTACCACGACCGCGACAGTGCAGGCTGCAGTACCTACCGATCTCACTGCAGGGTTTTCAACCTCTGGAACAGATATCCAGGTGGCATACACAGGGCTTGCGGTCAATGGTTTCAAGGATGGGTCGAAGTTTACAAAGGATGGTAGGTCTCTCGTGGTTCCAACAATCTGGGCAAGCCGCTAATGGTATACACACAGCCGTCGCAAAACAGCCTACCTTTGCCTTAGGCGACAGCTCTAGCATCGTGCCTGCAGCACGCTACACAGTCATCATGCTCGACACAACCTCGGACGATGCGCGCGTCATGCACTTTGCCCAGCCAAATTTCAAGATTACAGACATTGTCAACATTGCTTCAGACAGCGAGGCGGTGCTCGCGTACAAGGCGCCGGGCGCATTCAAAGAGACCGGAGAACGCCAGTACACGTTCCTCCTGTTCCAACACTTTGCGGATAAGGAGCTCGATTCACTAAAGTTGCCGGACGAGGGTGCGGTATTTACCGTTAGGCAGTTCCAGGACGATAATGGGCTTGAGGATCCTGTTGCCGGGAGAAGTATGGTAGTTGATTTGGGGGCGGGGGGTGGTGAGGAGCAGGAGACGACAAGCAGTCAGGCACAGGAACAGGTTTCGTCTACTGCGGATGCTGCGTCGAGTGTGAAGTCGTCGGCAGTAGGGTCACGCGTCTCATCAGCAAAGGTAGCATCCACGACGGGTAGCGCTCAGACAGCAGAGACGACAGGTGGAACTTCGGCCACTCTGAAGACGACTGCGCGGTCCACGGGTCTAGCAGTTGCATCCAGCGTTGTAGAGCGACCGTCTACTTCGACCATATTCCTGGCATCTAGTGCTACAGGGTCGGCGACGGGCAGTGGCGCGGCGGCCCAACAGACAGGTACGGGCGCGTCGGGCGTCGCACTGGGGGTGACGAGCTGCGTGGTGGGAGCAGCGATGGCTGTGTTCGCTGGGCTGCTGGCCTGGTGATGGGAGGGGTTTGGTGCTTGCATGGCAATGGCAATGGCAATGGCAATGGCGTTTGGGGCATGGGGACAATGTTTGATGATACCAACTTGCTTTCAGCGGCCTGAGGCTTGCTCTACTGTACATTCCATCATCGTAATGCTAGCTCTACCGTAACTCAATTATCGGAATAGTTGCTTCACACTGTCGACGTGATGGCATTGTCTGATCCCGTTATCTGATGCCGTTGTCTGATGCCGTTGTCTGATCCCGTTGTTCGGTTTTGGTGTTGAGCCTGGGCGTGGACTCTTGCCGGCGGGCTAATTGTGGGGCATGGGGAAGTGCCCCTTGGCTACGCCCCATCGGGAAGCGGTCGCGCGCGGCAGAAGAGCGAAATAGGCATGGCTTCGCACTGCTTTGCCCGAGGTGCACGGCAACTCGTCACCTGCTGGCGTGCGGACGACACTTCATTTAAGTGAGGACTTCCATTGATTGACCAGCTCGCCTCAAGCACACCTCACCGACCTCTTCCCGCCTGCTGTCCCCAATTGCCCCGTCGGTCGCCAATTCGAGCTCTAAAAAGGAAGAACGCCTCGTGACACAGCAATGGCTCTCGGTTCGTCCCCAAAACTTCCTGTGTTGTTGTGCCACTTGTGGCGCCAACGACTGCTCCACATCTCCACATAGCTAACAGCTCGACTTCGCAGTGCCCGTTGCAGGCGCAATTGCAGGGGCCACCGCCGCCGCTGCCTATCTCGACGCCAAATTCCACATCTCCAAAGACGTCAATACCATCTGGTCAGACAAGGCGAATCAGCGCGAGTTCCTGAAAGCTGGTGAGTGGCGCTGGTGCCCCGCAGACCGTGAGGCAAGCGGGCGTTTCCCGTTCATGCGCGCTGACGATCCTTCGTGCAGGAGCGAAGAACCGCGGGAGTCTGTGGTACCATTTCGAGGCGCAGGTGCGGCGTCTCCCCGCAAACGAAGAGGCCATCTGGTCGAGAACGGGATGCTATTCTTGGGGAGAAACATATGCGCAGGCTTGTCGATATGGACAATACTTTCTTCAGAATGGCGTGAAGCCGGGACAGTTGGTGTCCTTCTATCTCACAAACCAGCCTGAGTTCCTGTTTGGGCATCTGGGGGCCTGGTCGATTGGGTCGGCGCCCGCCATGATGAACCACCATCTGGCTGGCGATGCCTTGATACATTGCTTAAAGGTTGCCGGAGGAAAGCTTTTAATTGTAGATGAGGCCGCGGATACAATTGAGAGGATCGAAGCGGTGCGGGATAGGATCGAGGGAGAGCTGGGTATGACTATTAGGATACTGGACAGCCAGTTGAGGGGCGAGATTTGCCGCCTGGAGCCCAAGCGTCCAGATGATGCGCTTCGTAGTGGCATTGATGGAACATTCCCCATGTGTCTGTTCTACACGAGGTCAGTGTCGCCCATCGTTTTGGAAAAGAGGAAGCTAACATCCGCAGTGGCACAACTGGTCATCCCAAAGCCTGCCCGTTCGAAGCACAAAGAGCCGGTGGTCTTGCTGGTCGGGTCCGCAGTCTCGACCTAGAGCCCGGCCCCAATGGCGATCGATGGTATGTCTGCATGCCTTTGTACCACGGAACAGGGTGCACCACCGCCGTCTCCTGCATGCTGGCCGGCGTCACACTCTGTATCGGGAAGAAGTTCTCGACATCGAGGTTCTGGAAGGACGTTCGCGATTCGAGATCTACTGCTTTTGTATACGTCGGAGAAACAGCCCGATACCTCCTCGCCAATCCCCCTAGCGAGAATGACAAGAAGCACAATGTAAAAGTCATGTTCGGCAACGGCATGCGTCCGGATGTGTGGCATCGGTTTGTTGAGCGATTTGGCATCCAGACTGTGGCCGAGTTCTTCAACAGCACAGAAGGCGTACTTGGCCTTCTGAACGTCTGCCGCGGACCCTTCCTCTCCACTGCAGTTGGCCACCACGGCGCTCTCCTCCGCAGATCTCTCAAAGACACTTACATACCCGTAGAAATCGACTCGGATACCGGCAAAATTGCACGGGACCCCAAGACTGGCTTTGCAAAACGGCGACCGTACGAGGTGGGCGGCGAGATCATCGTGCAGCTCCCCAATGAGAAAGCTTTTGTAGGCTACTACAATAACCCAGAAGCCACGAATAAGATGTTTGAGCGCAACGTGTTCAAAAAGGGCGACTTGTTCTATCGTACAGGAGACGCGCTCCGGCGGACACCCGACGGCCGATGGTTCTTTCTGGACCGGCTAGGTGATACGTTTCGATGGAAGTCTGAGAACGTGAGTACGGCGGAAGTGAGCGAAGTCCTTGGCCACTTCCCTGGAATTGTAGAAGCCAACGTCTACGGCGTCGAAGTCCCCGGTCACGACGGAAGAGCAGGGTGTGCAGCCATCTATATCGACCCAGCACATCTCTCAACTTTCGATTTCAACGCCTTGCTCACCCACTCCCGCGCAAAACTACCAAAATACGCCGTACCAGTGTTCATCAGGGTTCTGAGCAATCTCACGACCATGCACAATAATAAACAGAATAAAGTCCCTCTACGGAATGATGGTATTGATCTTAGGAAGATCCAAGAGAGGACGGACAAGGAGGCCGCGGAGAAGGGGCTGCCCCAGACTCAAATCAAGTATGATACTTTGTATTGGCACCCAGCGAGCTTGACTAGTGCGAGGTTGGACACAGCGGATGATCAGGGTTATACACTATATAATCTGGAGGACTGGGATGGGTTGCGGGAGAGTGCTCCGACGGCGGCAAAGCTGTAAGTGTAGGATGAAAGCACTAGGAGGTGCCTTTGTTGCATAGGGGAGATTTGAAAAGACTTGGATGTCGGATGTGTTACATAGATTTCGTAAGATATTGGGCACGTTAGCGATTGGAATGCGTCAACGTTTCTGCCTAGGTCGGCTCACGACCTAGATTCACTCTCGTACTGTCTGTCACTTCAACATGCTTGCCTCCTCAATTTGTCCCAATCTCTTTTTTCATATTCTCTTCACCGGTTTTAATCAGATTCTCGCAACTGCTTTACCGGTAGGTTGCTGTATAATTCGTGTGCGACGACGCAAGGCTGATGGGACAAAGCAGCATGCATGGCTAGAGCGGCGAGGAAATCGAATACTATAAACCAATGGTTTTGAAAAAGCAGTCAAGGAAAGGCTACACAAGCACTCTCGCCATCTTTAGTAACCTACTACTTTGGGGTACCCCGTTGTTGCCTTGGATAAAATTTGTATGTGATTCTGGGGTTTACTCTATCGGCATGGCTGTCACCCACCATATCACCAAGAGGCTATGCTTTTTCTTTGCATGGTTTTGTTTGCTGTTTTTGCGGATTGGGATGATATGCAACTATCCATTCGCTGGGTTCTCTCTTGGAAGTAGATTCCCGCGTCTGCGCGATGCCGCAAGGTTGTTACTGCCTCACCGGAATACTTTCATAGTTTGTATGGGAAAAATATGTATAAATGCATCAGTTCCACTCCCAGAATGATTTTTCTTTAGACACAATTTCAATCAATACACATTGCGAGCACTTCACTTATTGACTTTACCCCCCTACCCATTTTTTGTTAAGCTCACTTGCCCATCCGTTCCCACCACACAAAATGTCCTTCTCAGACTCAGACGGGAGCTTCTCGCCAGTGCCCCTGCCTCACGTGGACCTAGATAGCGTCACTACCAATTCTCTAGAGGCACTTCAGAGCAATGGTCAGCGCAAGATTCTAGACATTGTGGATGAACTCCGACGTCAGGGTCTCGGTGGTATCCTGGAACTGCCCCAGCTCGTGGTCTGTGGTGACCAATCTTCCGGGAAGAGTTCTGTTCTCGAAGCCATCACTGAGATTCCTTTTCCCCGCAAAGAGAATCTTTGTACGCGTTTTGCGACCGAGATCATTCTACGCCGTCACCCCATCTCGTCAATCTCGATCCGAATCACTCCGGATAAGGCCCGTCCTGATAACGAACAAGAAATACTGAGAGCCTTTAGTAGGACCATCACCGACTTCGAAGAGCTTCCAGATATTATAGAAGAGGCTACTTCTGTCATGGGTCTCAAAGAAGTTGGTATGAGCGACAAGGCTTTTGCCAGAGATGTTCTCACTGTGGAGATTAGCGGCCCATCCAGACCCCAATTGTAGGCTTACAATCATGACTATTTTGCTTTTGAGCTACTCTAACAACCTTAGGACACTCGTCGACCTTCCTGGATTAATCCATGCTGCCAACAAGATGCAGAGTGAGGACGACGTCAAACTTATCGGAGACTTGGTCATTGAGTACATGAAGAATCCCCGCACCATCATTCTAGCCGTCATATCCGCAAAGAACGACTACGCCAATCAGATCATCATCAAGCATTGTAAAGCCATTGATCCCATGGGTCGCCGCACTCTGGGCATCATCACCAAGCCTGATTATCTGAAAGAGGGTTCTGCATATCAACAATCCTGGCTCGACCTGGCTCAGAACCGGGACATACACTTTGAGCTTGGATGGCACATGGTCAAGAACCGTAGTGAAGAAGAAGGTTACAAGAACTTTCTGCAACGAAATCAATCCGAGCGTGCATTCTTTACCAGAGGCAAGTACGATAGTCTTCCTGACTCTCACAAGGGTATTGAATCTTTGCGTACTCGTCTCAGTGCCCTGTTGCATAACCACCTCAAGACAGAGTTGCCCCATCTCAAAACTGAACTCAACGAAAAGCTTGAAGAAACCGCCAATGAACTTGGGCATTTGGGTGTAAAGCGAGGCACGGTGCCGGAAAAGCGCATGTTTCTGACAGACATTAGTCAGAAGATCAACGAGCTCGTGAGAGCGGGGATCAGGGGACAGTATGAGTATTCCTTCTTCGGGGTAATTGACATGAAAGCCCGTGTGGATTCTGTGGAAAACATTCGTCGCTTTCGGGCTGTTATTCAGTATCTGAATATGGGATTTTCCGACCAACTACATCATGCAGGCCACAAGTATGCCATCCCGTCACGCAAGGGCAAGGACAAAAACACTGGCACTGGAGACATCGAAGATAGCAAAAAAAGGTTTGAAAGTAACAATAGCGAAGTTACCCTCCCTGAGCCCATCAAAATGACCCGCGATGAGGGGATAAACTGGGTTCAGTCTGTCATGGAGCGCTCCCGCGGCCAAGAACTACCCGGAAACTTCAATCCTTTGATTATCAGTCAACTCTTCTGGGAGCAGTCCGGCGCCTGGAACGAGCTTGCCATGCAGCACATCCACCGGGTCTCTTCGATGTGTAAGACATTTATAGAAAATGTGCTTGATGATGCTGCGCCAACGGATATCAAGAATCGACTATCCGAACTTTGTATCGAAACTGCACTCGATGCCTCTCTTGCCAACGCGAAGGAAGAGCTTGGAAAGATCACCAAAGACAAAGGTCGCCATCCTATGACATACAACCAGTACTACTCGATAACTATCCAAAAAGAGCGTAAATCAAAGTACGCCGCATTCTTCTCCAATGCTGCAAAGGTCGCATCTACTTCCATAGTCAACAGATACAGCCAGAACATCGAAGAATACATTGATCCCTCCCGGCTCGAAGCTGGCCTGGAGTCCGAGATTGAGCAAGACATGGACAAATTCTCGGCAGAAGATGCTCTAGATTCCCAACTCGCCTATTACAAGGACGAGTTGAAGTACTTTGTCGATTGTGTCACTAAGCAAGTTGTTGAGAGACATCTAGTAGAGTCATTGGAGAGGGAGGTATTTAGTGCAAGGAAAATTGCGGGGATGACTGATGAGCAGATCGGAGTACTTGCCGCGGAGGAAATCGAGGTTGCTTCAAGGAGAGAGAGGCTGGAAAATAAAAAAATGGTGCTGGAGAGGGGACTGAAGATTTTCAGAGAGGCAATGGGAGGGTTTAGTTAGTGGGTGTATGTGTGTGTATTTCTTTTGTCCCCTATCCTTCTTCCCCTAGATATTTGCGTCTGTACTGTCTTCCCTCTAGCCCCTTCCCCCTTACCTAGATAGCTTACCTACCTCTTGCTACCTGCAAGCCTAGGTAAGAGAAAAAGTTTAGATATTCTCATATCCTTAAATAAAAAACCTTATGGTGAATCCCTCAAGGCTTAAACAAGTAGTAAAGTTGCCTCCTAGCTAAGATTGCCTAGATATAAGTTGTGGTGTAAAGAGCTAATGCTCTAATAGATTAGGGCTATAACTCTGTTTACAGAGTCTTTTGTGTAAGGACTGGCTATGCGCTAGGTTATGAGAGAGGAGTATTTGGGCTGCCTCGCAGTCTCTGTAGTTGCCTTTGCCAAATATGAAAATCTGAGTGGCGCATGGACCATTTTAAAGAGATTTTAGCCTACAAGAGAGCTAAAAGCCTCTAAGACAGCAGTAGACCTGCCATACCAGTAACGCCTGCAGCGGAATAGGGACGTTGGAAAACAGATTTAAGAAGTCATTTGAAACGAATTTTTATGAATAATTGATGGATATTGCCCTTTCGCCAACTTCGAAAAGTTGGTGTTTGGTGGGGTGTGTGTGTGTGTGTGTGTGCGAAATACGGTTTTCATGCGATTTCTTTTCAGATTCAGTTTCTAGGTTTTGTGATGATGTTAGAAAGAAATCCTATTATCGAGAATGTTTTTTTGAGTTGGCCATTGTGGTAGGAGTGAGCATTCCTTTTCTTAGTATTTTTCCTTTCTCTCATTTCCATACCTAATTATTTACTATGCAATTGTTTTCATTCACACATCTGTGCCAAAAAGTAAAATATTTAAACTGTCCATCTACCTTTGCATCTCTTCTTCATAACCTTATTTCCCCATATCTTTGTATCGCATAACTGGTTTCCAAATATCGGGTGTTTCACCAAATGTTCCCATCATCTAAATATTAGTCACTTTCTTCATTATTTACGGTTCTATGGACAAAACTCTCTGTGGCGTACCCAGGTCTTAGTTGTCTCCATACTCACAATTAGTATCCTTGACCGTTACTTGCTCTACCATTTCAATTAAATAAACCATACAATTTAACTTGCAGTAGTTCTCGTGATCATGCTTACACCCCCTTGGCTAAATTTCTCCTTTTACTACCTTGACCTCGCTACTTGCCTATTTCCTATCGCTCATAGTTTGAAGGACTCTTCATGCTACCAAATTCGTTTCCCTCAGACTCAACCGCCTCTACAATCGGTACATCCTCTAACCCGGTCCCATTAAGCGTAAACTACTGCTTTTCAAGACACTGCAATGCTGCTTGGATGACCTTCAGAAGTTGTATCATTCATAGCGTGCCTATATAGACAATACTGGTAATAAAAATCATAGGAAACATCTGGGATCATGTAATTTAACAATTTGGATAGATACAAAAGGTCAGTAAAGACTGTCGCCAAAGAACGGAATTCAGGAAAATCATCAAGTTATTGTATCTCAGGCCAGACCACACAGGTTTCCCTACACGAGTAGGATATGAGATGCCAGTGTCTCAGTCGTAATGGCAGCGACCACAGTAGCCACAGCCTTCCGCTGAACAAGCAGTGTAATCTGGCTCTTCCTCGTATGGGCTCGAATATTTTTCCATGTCGAGTTGTGCGTACAACGTATCAAAATCGACACCGCTGTCATCACTTTTAGAGCCACTCCAGTTCCCGAGTCCATGGTGGTCTTTTAGCTGAGTTTTATGCCTTCGATCGTCGTCATCCTTTTTTTCCTCGCCAGAATCGCTATACTTCTTAGGAGACGCGTTGAAAGAGAAGGGTTGTTCTGCAGCCCATTTTTTTCTGAGGGATGATGGCAAGACGCGAGATCCACCCTTCCTCTGTTTTCGAATCTCTAGACGATTCACAGAAGGACAATAGACATCGATTCGATGGTCGTCGTTGCTTTTAGCAAGGTCGACAATCTTGCGAATGAGTGCTGCCATTCGTTTCAACGCGGCCGTATTTTCTGTCTCCCATCTCTGAATATCTCCTCGCACATTGCGGACATGAATTTTGTCCTTTTCGAAGAGACCTGCACCATTGTGGTAGGCCACCACAAAGTTCGGAATCTGTTTGATCCAAAGAGATGGGAGTTGGTCTTCCATGTTAATTTGCTTGCCATACCTTCCAGATCGTGTTTTCAGATCGAAAATAGACTCCTGTGGCACCATGGATCCACCATTTTTAAGATTCAAGTTGCTAGTTGTGGAGGGATGCTGACTGACTGACACCCCTCCAAAGATGTCAGCGATATCTTCACCATTTGAATTCGTACTGGGCCCGCTGTTTGTAGATGCATTCTTATTTGTTGAACCTCCCAAATAGCCGTCGCACTCGAACCGCACGAGGCACTTTAATCCAGCGAAGTGATACTGGACTACTCGCTGATGGGTTTCCGATCCTTTGGCTTCTTTCTCCCAAGTTGTGTAGCTTTCTAAATTTTCAGTTAGAGAGGCATTGCTGATTGAATAGGAAATGCAGCCTACCGGGGAATGTGTGACCATACCCGAATACACCATCAATGAGCTCATCGGGTTTATTCTCCTTGCGAATAAAGAAAACAGTATTGTTTATTGCTTCAACACTGAATCGGAACGGTTTGTCGATGGACCGGACGAATCGAAGCAAATTACCCATTGTACTTCCGCATGCGAAAATATCGATGCTGGACATTGGAAATTGAGGGTTGGTGTTCAGGAGTGCTTGCACAGCTGGTTCCGAAGGATAGCTCGGAAATCTTGCAGCATTCGGATCTCGAAAGTAGTTGCCACGGTCCTCATTCAGCGGACGTGGAACATCTAGTGGTATCCACAAAGGTGGCTTTCCTGATCCAAGATTAGCGCACGCACACACAATCAATGCGAATATCATTTCAGCTCACCTGGAACTAATATGGTTGGATTCTCCTCGTTCAACCAATTGTAAGATGTAACATATTGGCAGTCTGTGATAGATGGTGTTGTAGCACTTGATAAAGCTGCTGGGTCGAGGACTGAATTGTCGAGGGAAGCCAAAAGCTCACCAAGAGGATGAAGGGAGGTATCAGGCACGTTCTGAGACCGAGGGTTTTGCCATGAGCCACCACGACCACTGCGCCCACCTCTACTAGCATAACCAGCTCTACCTCCACGACCTCGCTTTGATGAGGCTGAGCTGAAGGGCGAGCCCCGCCCAAGCCCATGGCCCATATTACTCGACATGTTCAGGTTAAAATCAGGCTACCACTAATTCAAGGGTGTGGACGAAAAGAGAATGGGAGAGAATGAAAAAGATTGCAAGGGTGGGAAAGCTGATATATTCGATGTTGCCTGGACTAACAAGGCTGAGCGGGGATGCGGCGAGGATAACTACCCACCTTTTGTCGCACAGCGCAAGAATGATAGGCCTCAGATTTTCTGGAGAGGCCGATAGACCCAAGTAGCGGCTATTGGAGCATTGCCGCATGAGAAGCATTATCGCTCTTCCAATCAGCTCAAACGAACCCGAATCGGGCAGGTTCCTTAATGGACCTTAAAAGTCCTCCATTCCCCCCTCATCTGATACGCAAACGTCCCAAGCTCTCTTATTATACTAAAATAATTCTTATCTCAGCCTTGACATTGTTTTTCCAAAACTTCTCCCCAACTTTTACGAGTCTTATTCGACAGCATGACTACTCAGGAAGACACATCTGCCAGGTCAGCAAGGCTATCGAAGCACTTCGAGCTCATCGTCAAAGGAAAACGCCAGCTCAGCAGTACTGCCGATGGTCCTCGGTTTCTGGAAGCTCTTTGTAACGAAATCGATGCTTCGAAGAGAATTGAAGCTCTTATTGCAGCTCCAAAGGGGTTGGAAGCATGTGGAAAGGCGGTTCGCCTGTCCTTAGACCACTCATTTCTCATCGGTGCAGGCACAGATCTCCTCCTGTATCTCTCTAACCCATCCCTCAAGCAGCTTGCCAGCGGACACTTCCTCTACCGCGTCTTGGAGGCTGTGGTCGAACCGCCATCTTTCTGGAATGCCCTCATTAATGCACACCAGAAGAGATTGCTCACAGAGCGAGCCAATCAAGCTTTCGGATGGCTCCTTCTCACGATACTCTCATCTCACCAAGAAAGCCTGCCAGATGTCCGACCAATAGCTGAACAAGTCACCAAAGATTCATCTCTAATTAATTCACCTGAACTCGAGGTTCGCAATCTTGGGCAAAAGATTAGACATGTATTGAGCACTACCTCTACAGAACTCAGCGAAGGTATGAAATCCCGGTAAAAAAAAAAGATAATGGACATCCTAGGAATTAAAACCTTATATTACGAAAAGTTCTGCTAACTGTGTGTCAGTAAGATATTATCTCTACCATTTATCTCGTACGCTTTCAAACACTACGTAGATATTCCCCAACTTCTGCACTGGGCTCTTTTCCATTTCCACTTTAACTACCAAATCACCGAGTTATATTCTCTTCAATAATCAAACACTTACTAACTGTCTCCCAATCAGGCTGGTGGTCGTCATGACAATGACTTCGTGAATTTTAGAGATGTCAAAATCCTCCCTACAGCGGATGAATTTGCATCAACAGAACGTCCATTTTATCGTACTGCAGATGCTGTTGCATCTGCGGAGCCAAATGTCCGCGGAGCTATACATCTTGACAACCAATTCCGTCTTCTGAGGGAAAACCTTTTGGGAGAACTAAGAACCGATTTTCAAATAGCGACGGGTCAAAAGAAAGGCAGCCGAAGAAACTTTGTCATTCCTAATTTGAAGTTCGATGGCGTTGACTGTGGTCCAGAAAGAAGGCGAAGGGCGTGTTGTATAAAATTGAGCTGCGAAAAAGACATTCCCCAAATGGCACGTCTGAACACGGCGAACGACAGATTAAAATACATCAAAGACAACAAGAACTTTATCAGGCACCAATCCTTCGGATGCTTGATCAGCGATGGACGAGTGCTTGCTTTCGGGACTGTAGAGAGAGACGAAAATCTTCTGTCACGCTCCCCTCCGATTATTGTTCTAAGAATTGAAGATTCAGGGCCATTCACTGAAGTACTACTTGCCAGCAAGTCTTCGCAAGACCTATGCTTTGTGCAAGTCGATACCGCCGTATTCGCATATGAGCCAATTCTTAAATGCCTCCAGAACATAACCGAGCTGCCCCTCAAGGAACAGATAGTTGATTTGCAGCCCGGATCAAGCACAGCTGAAGCTGGAGTTGTGCCCGCAAATATTGTTGATGACATACGAAGGGCTATTCAAAATGATCTACGCGATATACTTGGTACCCCCAAATCCATAAAACTAGACAGACCTCAAGCGGACTCATTGTTGAATGCTCTAATCAGGAAGGTCAGTCTCATCCAAGGTCCTCCTGGTAAGTCTAGCGTCACTACAATTCCCAGCACTCGTATATGAGGCCTTAACACAGTTAGGTACTGGAAAGTCATTCATTGGGGCATTGTTTGCGAAGGCGATTCACGATCATACTAGTATGACTATACTAGTCCTCTGCTATACAAACCACGCTCTGGATCAGTTCCTTGAGGATCTTCTTGATATAGGAATACCCGCAGATTCAATCGTGCGACTTGGCTCAAAATCAACATTAAGAACGAAGTCACTAAATATTTCCGAACAGAAGAGCTCATACAAACGTGAAAAGGCCATTTGGAGCGCTATTAACGATTTGAGAAGTCTTGCGGAAAGCTACCACGATTTGCTAGTATCCAAAATTGCGGAATATCGCAATTTCAAAGTTTCAAAGGACCTCCTGCTAGATTATCTTGAGTTCTCAGATGATTCAGAATTCTTTGATGCATTCACTGTTCCAAAACAGTCTGACGGTATGTCAATCGTTGGGTCTAAGGGTAAAGCTATCGGTTCCCATTACCTCCTGGACCGATGGACCCAGGGGAGTGACCCAGGGTTGTTCAACAAGACAGCCCTACATGAGTATCCAAATGTCTGGAAAATGGATTTAGAGACACGAACCTCCTTTTTCAATCGATGGATTACGAATCTCCTCAAAGAGAATGTGCTAGAGATCAGCACTCTTTTCGAGAAGTACAATAGGTGTCAGGAAAAATTGGGAAGTTTAAACCGCGAACGAGATACTCATTTGATCAGACAAAAGCGCATAATTGGCTGCACTACTACGTCAGCTGCCATGAAGACTGATAGCCTCCTCAATGCTGCACCAGACATTATACTCGTCGAAGAAGCAGGGGAGATTTTGGAGAGTCATATTCTCACAGCAATGACGCCAAATACTAAGCAACTGGTCTTGATTGGAGACCATAAACAGCTTCGACCCAAAATTGATAACTTTGCTCTCACAATAGAGAAAGGAGATGGATATAATCTCAACATGTCTCTTTTCGAGCGACTGGTCATGTCTGGATTCCCACCTAGCATACTGACAACGCAACACAGAATGCGACCAGAGATCTCCACACTAGTCAGACACCTCACCTACCCCGAACTTGAAGACGACCCCAAGACCCAGAATAGGCCACCTCTTCGCGGATTTCAAAACAATGTCATGTTCATTTCCCACCAGCATCCGGAGCTCAACAACGAAAGAATCGCCGATCGCCGAGACGAAAACGCAAAATCCAGCCGCGAAAATGAGTACGAGGTCGATATGGTTTTGAAATGTGTGAAATATCTTGGACAGCAAGGTTACCGGACTGATCAGATCGTGATCCTCACTCCATACCTTGGCCAGTTGTTCCTTCTACGTAATAATCTCATGAAGGACAACGATCCTGTCCTTAACGACCTGGATTCATGGGATCTCATTCGTGCAGGCCTACTCACGCCGGCAGCTGCGAATATCTCAAAGCGTCCCATCAAGATTTCCACCATAGGTACGTAAGATGAACTCTACTCATTATTGGAAACCATCAATCAATTTACATTGGTCAAGACCGCTGACACGCTTCAGATAATTATCAGGGAGAGGAGAGTGACATTGTCATTGCATCACTTACCCGAAGCAACCCTAGAGGAGATATAGGATTTATGGCCGCACCACAGAGAGTCAACGTACTTCTTTCCAGGGCCCGCAACGCATTGATCATGATCGGGAATGCAGAGACGTTCATGCATAGTCGAAAAGGCAAAGATGTCTGGATACCTCTTATGGAGAAACTCAAGAAAACTGGCCACGTGTATGACGGCTTCCCGGTGAAATGCGAAAGACACACAGATAAGAGTGCTATCTTAAGTAAGAAAGAGGACTTCGACACGATCTGTCCTGATGGAGGTTGTTCAGAGCCCTGGTAAATCCCCCGAAATATGGTGAATCTACGCTAGCTTGATACTAACAACGAATAGTGGCACGATGCTCAATTGTGGTTTGCACAAGTGTCCCCAGTACTGCCATAATCTGTACGACCATTCTAAAATGGCATGCACTATGCTCCTCAAGTCGACTTGTCCTCAGAAGCATACCATAACGCGAAGATGCCATGACACTGCAGCTGCAGTATGCCGAAGATGCCAAGCAGAGGCTCGCAAACAAGAAGAGCGGCGTCAAAGAGACCACAAACTTGAGAAGGAGCGAGAAGCAAAAAAGAAAGCTTATTCTGATCAGCTGGCCGAGTTGCAGGCTGAGATTGAATACGAGAAACGACTAATGAAGTCTGAAATGGATGACCAGGAACGTCAAAATGCATTGGTTCAACATCGCCGAGATCTTGAAAAACTCAGAAACGCAAAAAGGGCTATGAAGAACCACACAACCACCCCACAGATCCCTGATAACTCTCCTAGTCACAGTCCCAGCAAGGGGCATGCTGATCAACAGCAAAAGTCCCCTCGAAACCAATCACCAATTCCGGCAAGCAAGACTCCCAATACCAATGATAGTAATACCGGGATCACAACTTCTTGGGATAAAAGTGACGCACGAGATGATTGGGAGTACCAGAAGAATTTAGAAGGGCAAGACAACGAAGCTCTCGATTCTTTAGTGGGGATGATAGGTAGGTTCCATCCTATACCTGTAGTTTAACTTCTCTAATTCTATTTTAAAGGTCTCGAATCCGTGAAACAAAAGTTCTTGGACATCAAAGCTAAGGTTGACGTAATGGTTAGGCAAAATGCATCGCTGAAAGATGAAAGATTCGGTGCAGCGTTGCTTGGGAATCCTGGAACGGGTAAGTCTCGTTCCAACATCGCCTTGATAACTCCTAATGAGGGGTGACAGGAAAAACCACTGTCGCACGGCTTTATGCGAAATTCCTATGCAAGGTTGGCGCACTTCCTGGAGAACACTTCGTGGAGACTTCCGGATCTGGTCTCGCGAACGATGGGATTAATGCCTGCAAAAAGCACATAGAAGAGATTTTGAACAGTGGTGGAGGCGTCTTCTTCATTGACGAAGCCTATCAACTTGTTTCTGGAAACAGCTCAGGTGGCAAGGCAGTGCTAGACTATTTACTTGCCGAGATCGAGAACCTGACCGGTAAAATTGCCTTTGTTCTCGCAGGCTACAACAAACAGATGGAAGCGTTCTTCGCCCACAACCCGGGAATTCCCAGCCGGATTCCCATTGAGATGGAGTTCAAAGACTATGAAGATGAGGAGCTTTTGCGTATTCTAAAGTACGCTATCAATAAAAAGTATAAAGGATTAATGAAGGTAGAGGACGGTATGCTTGGTCTCTATGCTCGAATAGTTGCTCGCCGTATTGGCCGGGGTCGAGGACGAGAAGGGTTTGGCAACGCTCGCGAAGTGCAGAACAGATTAGCCATAATCACCGAACATCAAGCGAAACGGGTGAAAAAAGAAAGGAGGGCCCGTGGAAATCCCGATGATAACCTTCTAACAAAGAGGGATCTTATTGGACCCGAACCGGCAGTAGCCCTCAAAAACAACGCCGCATGGACAAAGCTACAGAAAATGATCGGGTTGGGGGCCGTCAAACAGTCTGTAAAGGTTTTGCTAGACACTCTACAGTTCAATTACCAGCGTGAGCTAGAGGAAAAGCCCCTCGTCGAGTACTCTCTGAACCGTTGCTTCATCGGTTCCCCAGGAACAGGGAAAACCACAGTCGCAAAACTATATGGGAAAATATTGGCGGATCTCGGCATGATTTCTAATGGAGAAGGTAAGAGTAACGCACCACGATGGATATTATTCTCTACTTACAAAAGTGTAGTTGTTACGAAAAACCCATCAGACTTCGTTGGGGAATTTCTTGGTAAATCCGAAGCACAAACGAAGGCCATCCTTGCATCCACAATTGGGAAGGTCCTCATCATAGATGAAGCTTATATGCTCCGGCCTAGCGCGAACGGTCACGCAGATTCCTTCAAGACAGCCGTGATTGACACTATTGTTGCAGAGGTCCAGAGCACTCCTGGTGAAGATCGGTGCGTTCTCTTGTTAGGCTACAAGGAAGAGATGGAAAACATGCTCCGAGATGTCAACCCTGGCATGGCCCGTCGGTTCCCCATAGCCTCAAGCTTTTTGTTTGAAGACTTCGACGATGGTGAGTTGAGTAAGATCCTAGATTTGAAACTCAAAGAGCAAGGATTTGGTGCCACGGATAAAGCGAAACAAGTGGCCATGGACTTGCTTCGTCGAGCTCGCAATCAACCACATTTTGGAAACGGCGGCGAGGTGAACATCATTCTCGACAAGGCAAAATTACTGCACCAGAAGCATCTGTCTGAAGGTAGAACAAAGCTCATGGACACATTTGAGCCATTTGACTTCGACCCTGAATTTGATAGAGGTGCAGCGGCTTCTACTAATCTCGCTCTACTCTTTAAAGGTGTGATTGGATGTGAAGGCGTCATCAAGCAACTTGGTGAATACCAAACAACAGCGGAAAATATGAAGTCTTTGGGCATGGAACCGAGAGACCAAATTCCTTTCAACTTCCTATTTAAAGGGCCCCCAGGTAAGATTCCCCTTCCAAGCGCCTTTCCAGCCCATTTTACTCATATACATGTTCGCAGGTACAGGTAAAACTTCCACCGCCCGCCGCATGGGCAAAGTTTACTATGATATGGGGTTCCTATCTACTGCAGAGGTCGTAGATTGCTCGGCGACGGATATGATAGGACAGTACATTGGCCACACCGGACCAAAGGTGCAAAAGCTTCTTGAAAGTGCTCTAGGCAAGATTCTGTTTATCGACGAGGCCTATCGGTTAGCTGGGGGGCAATTCGCGACTGAAGCCATGGACGAGCTTGTTGACTGCCTCACCAAACCAAAATATGCGAAGAAACTCATTTGCATCTTGGCTGGCTACGACGAAGATATGAATCGCCTCATGATTGTAAATCCTGGCCTGACGAGCCGTTTCCCGGAGACGATAAATTTCCGCCCGTTGACCGCCGAAGAGTGTCTCACGTTACTGACAGAACTTCTCCAAGCGCGAAAAGCCCCTCTCGAGATTTCGGCCTTGACATCGCCGTCAGCTAGCTTCCGCCACGAAGCCCTTCAAAAACTCAATCGACTTTCGGTTCTACGGTCGTGGGGAAATGCTCGAGACGTCCAAACCATCGAGAAAGATATCTTTAAACGGGCCATCTCCACTGCGGTACCGCCTATCACAAGTCTCGTCATCACAGAATCCATCGTCCTTGGTGCCATCGATGCTATGCTTTCCGAGCGCACCCGCCGCAGCCAGGCCGTCGGAACACAAAGGAATGGCACGAGTGTTCCCAATGAGCCTCTTCCGCCTCCCCAGTCCGAACCAGGTAATGCAACAAAGGTCCAGATCCAGACATCAACCAAAATTAATACTGTGACTCCGCCTTCGTCCCCTGGACCCCTGACACCCTCTACCCCTGATAGTGAGAGGCCAGATCCTATCAGCGAGACTCAACCCCCCGTACCAAGTGACACCCGCGATGTTGGGGTCGACGACGCCACATGGGACCAACTCCAGCAAGACAAACAAGCCGCAGAAGCCCACGAGCATGAGTACCAACGCCTCGAACAAGAGCGCATCCTGAAACAGCAATTGGCCGAGCAAGAAGAGCTTCGAGCCAAGCAAGAGCTCGAGAGACTGAAAAAAGCAGAGCAGGACGCTAGAGATGACGAAGAGCGACGGCGTATGGAAGCTGAGCGGATCCGACGCGAGCAGGAGACACGGAGATACGAGGAAATGCTCACTAAGATGGAACAGGAGAGGCAGAAGAGAGAAGAAGAAAGGCGGAAGGAACAAGAGGCACAGAAAAAATTGAGGAATTTGGGGGTTTGTGTACAGGGGTTTCAGTGGATTAAACAGGCGGGTGGGTATAGGTGTGCGGGCGGAGCACATTTTGTAACTGATGCACAACTGGGTATCTGAGACCTAAGCTGTGTATAAAAGTATCCTCTAGCCTTCGCAGTGCCAAAGGGTAAGATCATATATTAAAAGTTTTCTTTTCCTCCCCATTCCTTCCCTCGTAGTTGGTCACATGCTCGGTGTCCTAGAACCATGTACACAGATGACTGCAATGCTGAAGGGACTGACTAGTCGTGTTGTCGACTACGCACCACGAAACAGCATCTTCAAAAACCGTGGGCATAGATATGGATACAAATGATATGAATGCCCAAACACAAGCATGCATCCAAGTCGAAGTTTATGATGCTGACTCCGCATGGACAAAACCCACAAGATCCATAAAATGGCTATAAAGTTCTCGCATAAATTGATATTCCGAACCCCCCCTTATTTTTCCAGCCAGCATCTATGTCAAAAGAAAACACCTTGTTTATTAGGTATTCTACACAGAAGCGTGGAGGAGAACGGTCTAGAGACCAGATCGGAAAGGAGAGAAGAGGTAGGGGCGGATTTAATATCTTCCGAAGCGACGATTTCGTTGACCCGTCTATCTATATGTCTCCATTTTCTGGCGACTAATTCGCAAAAGGTGGAGACGTTCAAGGCGACCTGGATTCAGTTATAGGGAAATGGAAAAAGAGAAAAAAAAAATCAATAGCAGGAGATAGAGTATAGAGTATGACATGGAAAGGCCAGAAGTATTATGCTAATGAGCTGGGCAACAACTCTAGGACCAAGTATTCGAGGCATTACTTGTTTTTAGACCACCATCTCGAGATTCTCAAACAGGCCACCATCCACAATGGCCTTGCCATGCATCAACAACCCATGAAGTACAACAAAAACCTGCCGCTGCCCCACTACTTGAAGCAGCCCGAATATCTCCCGGAAAAAGTTGGGATGCCGGTATTGCCCGAGCTTGGCCCTCCACATAAACAAACTCACAAAGCGTGCCTTCACACCCGCTAGGCTCTAAAATCCACAACCCTTCTCTGGATAAAAGTGAAAGTAGCCCGAGAATTTTGCTTAAAAAGCATCGAGATCGGCATATCGGAAGCACGGGTCGGCAGAATATTACAACGGCCCTGCCAACATTCCTGGGCCGATTTTCCTTTGGGCGGCACACCATGGACAAAGTGAGGCGCGCAAACTCTCCAACCTACCTCAGTATAAACTTTGGTATGCAGGCCCAACTGTCCATGTCATACGGATTGATACGCCCAGAACCTGGTAAACCGCATTTTAGTCATGCGCAGTACAAATCTCCCAAATGTCTACCGGCGGAATGTCCATGATATCCTGCAAGCAACATGGCATGCTGTAAGGCCCATTATCATCCATCGTGGGCTACATTGCCAAGGATCGCTACTGATACTAGATTCCATCATGAGCGCCTAATATGTAACTAAGAGTAGGCTGCTATGGGTTGGAACTTAGCACCGGTCACAGGGTTTAGGATATTCGGATTGATTCCGGACGGTTGAAAGCGGCCTATTCGCGGAAATCTGAATGGGGAAACGCCGGGCGGAATTAGAATTACGTGCCGTGGGTAATGGTGGATGCCAAGTCGAGCCCAGCAGGATGCCGCATTAGCGGCGGATGATGGTGGGTAGACTTCAGGAAATCCAACATGGTACTCACGAAGGAACACCACAGCAGTAAGAGAGATGTCATCTTAGCATCTTCAACTCTATATCAAATGCAGGGGGGGGCAGGATTGAAGCCTTGTGGATGGGTTGTTCAGTCTCACAGATGGAAACCAAACACTGGGGATGTTCCTCCTTTGAAATGCAGGCCAGCATACCAGTGCAAACATAAAATTGACCTTTGGCGTCCAATTCTGGCACGCTCTAG
>JAAZQE010000043.1:0-74098 GCA_013620735.1 Clavariopsis aquatica | reverse complement strand
TCCCATCCCATCCCATCCCATCTCATCCCAAGACCCTGGGAGCCCTGTCTCCTCTTTGAGCGACAGCTATGAGTAAGTGACAGCTAGCCTCGTCGACCCACACACCCCCCGCCTCCTCAACGCTGGGCCGTTCCTTTGTTGGTCGTCTTGGTTTCGGTGTCGGACGGACACTAGCCTCAACACCACACCTGCCATCGTCGCTCTCCCACTCCCCCCCCCCTCTCTCTCCCTCTCTCTCTGCCCGGCGCAGCCACATCCACAAGGCCCATCCGCTTTCTGGGCTCTCTCAGCAATACCTTGGCTAATTGCCTCCCTTGGCACACAGGAAACATAAGGCGACAGTTTAATCGTGCCGGTCGCCATCAGAGCTTCCACAACCCGCCCGACCTCACCATGCCACCCAACGGCGGCATTCTCAACGGCGAGCAGACCCCGCTGCTCGCGCGCACCAGCAGCACTGGCGGCGGCGGCCACGGCCACGACCACGACCATGAATTTCGCTGGAAGACGCTCCCCAAGAGCATTGCGACCACCACGTGGGCCACGCTGTGCAGCAACTACGTAAACGTCCTCCTCGTCTTCGTGCCCATTGGCATCTTCGCCGGCATGGCCCACTGGAACCCCACCACCGTCTTCATCCTTAACTTCATCGCCATTGTGCCGCTGGCCGCCCTACTGAGCTTTGCGACCGAGGAGATTTCTGCCAAATTGGGACAAACCCTGGGAGGACTGATGAATGCGACATTTGGAAATGCTGTAGAGCTCATTGTGAGTTTGATCCCCTCTCGCCTGCATAGTCCGCCCTTCGATCGGGACAGCTCTTCTTCTCTTCTTTTCTTTTCTTTTCTTGTTTTTCTAACGAATTGCGTCAGGTGTCCATTGTTGCCCTTAGCGAGGGCAAGATTCGCATTGTCCAGTCCAGCATGCTCGGCAGCATCCTCTCCAACATTCTTCTTGTGAGTCGAGTTGTGGCGCGCGCATCAGCGCATCAGCACTTCAGCACATCAGCCAAACAACCATGCGCTAACCAGACCAGGTCCTTGGATGCTGTTTCCTCGCCGGCGGGATCCGCGAGCACGAAAGCAAGTTCAATGCCACTGTCGCATCCACCATGTCGTCCCTCATGGCCGTCGCATGTTCGTCCTTGATCATCCCCGCCACCCTCTACGCCGCACTGCGCGACTCCAAGACCGAGACAGAGAAGAACATTCTCCTTTTGTCCCGTGGAACGTCCATAATCCTCCTTCTTCTCTATCTGCTGTACCTGTACTTCCAGCTATTCTCCCACCACAACCTATTCACCGCTGTAAGTGAAGATGAGGACGACGAGGCCGGCTCTACGCTTGGCCCTGTTGCTGCTGGCTTCGCTCTTGTCATTGTTACCATCATGGTTGCCGTCTGCGCCGAATACCTTGTCGACAGCATTGATGCCATTGTCAAAACTGCCGGTGTTAGCGAAACCTTTGTTGGTCTCATTCTCCTGCCTATTGTGGGCAATGCAGCCGAGCACGTAACCGCCGTCATCGTGGCCTCCAAGGGCAAAATGGACCTTGCCGTCAACGTCGCCATTGGCAGCAGCATGCAAATCGCCCTCTTTGTGACCCCCTTCCTCGTCATCCTCGGCTGGATCATCGGCAAGCCCATGTCGCTGCGCTTCGAGACGTTCGAGACTGTCGTATTCTTCCTCTCCGTCCTCGTCGTCAACTACCTCATCCAGGACGGAAAGAGTAATTATCTCGAGGGCGCAATGTGCATTGGAACGTAAGTCTTGTCCTCCCCCCTCCCCCCCAAAAACTGCAAAAAGAAAAAGAACTGCGCATCTCTGCATGTGGTACATGACATGCACATGTTCTTGCCCTTCTCCACTTTTCTTAAAAAATGGAAGAACGAAAGAAACACAAAAGGGTTTACTTCTTATCCTCTACCAGAATACTAATTCGAATCACAGTTATACCATAATCGCGCTCGCCTTTTACGTTTACCCCGATGACGCTACGGGTGGTAACCCCAATCACGGAGGAACCGGTGGCGTCCCTCCTGATTTCTTCAAGGCTTTGTTCCGATAGGGTTAGGGGTTGAAAGAAACCTTTTTTCCCCATTTAATCGAATGGAGTCACAAACAACCTAAAGAAAATGAAAATTAAAATGAAAAAAAAAAAAAACAGGACCCATTTCAACAAATACCTAAATCTCTTCACTTGAACCAAAAAGAGCTGGATTTGGCTTGTATATGTGGACTCTTGGTTTGTTCTTATTCCCCTCCTAACCCCTTGTACATACACTCTGAATCAGCCTTGATTCATATCTTTGCGTTGAGAATTGGGATACTCTACCATGTATCTTTTCTCATTCTCCTTTGTATGATTGTTTGTGTTGTCTCCTAAAACCCTGTACTATATTTTGGTCGATTGGTGGTCAGCAAGTCTGTGGCTGAAGAATAGGCGTTCGAGATTGGGCCGGATTTATTTCCTAGTCTTGTAGCTTGGAGCTTGGATGGAAAAGATTGAAAGAGTGAATGTAAATGGGTATTTGGTAACTAAGGATCAAGGTTGGTTGTTGGTTGGTCGGTTGGTTAGCTACATAGGTTGTGAGAAGGAGAATACCCATCCATCTATCCTTGAAATTCCCGCCCCTCCTCCCTACACTACCTTCCCCCACCTAATCCTGCACACCAGACCAGATACCACGTCCTACTTGCGCCTCCGTCAATCCAACCTTCATCCCACATCCCGGCAACGCCATCTCTGAAGAAGGTATATGCCGTTTTCGCATCAATCAGTGCCAGGTTGGCAAATAAGACCCCGCGCCAGCCACCAGCCACAAACGCTTTCCCGTCGTCGCGGAAGTAGCGGATCCATTCTTCCTTGACAAAGGTGCGATTCCGTAGTAGCTGCGAGGCGGGCGAGAGTGGGAGCATGTGGATGCCATGGACTAGTTCGGGGGCAGCACCAAAGTACGCTGGATGTAGTAAGTTTTAATATTCTGATAGTCTGATAGGAGAAGAAGGGGTGGGGTAGAAGGAAAAAAAAAACAGGTGGCGACATACTAGCACGGTCGACTTTGTTTTCAAACAGGATGCCCGTGACTTTGTTAGGTACGAAGCGGGATGGGTGAATTGTGTTGCTGTCCTGGAGATAGAAGTAGTGATTGAATGAGCGGGCTTGGATTGCGAGCATCAAATTTCCTAATTTTTTTTTGAGTCAATTAGCAAGTGTCTTCTTCCCTGCTAACCCCCTCCCCTCCCTTTTTTTTTAAATCTACCCACAACACTACCCTCTGGATCCAACATTCCCTTTTCTACTTGCTAGGCCGTGTACTAGGTGGATTTGCTTACCTCTCTTCTCCATGTTCGCATCTCCAATGACCTTGCCCCACATCTTGATGGCAAAACTTGCAAACCCGTCCTCGCTCGTACTCTCTTCATCTTTACCATCGGCGCTTTCGAACAGTCCCTTTGCCCAACTGTGGCCACTCCACCAATCGAAGCTCCTCGAAAACGGATAGTCTCTCCCGTGGTAATCACTCTCGGCGAAATCCTTCACCAGCATCTGCACCCATGCCTTGTTGTCACCCTGGGTCAACCACTCCGGGTCCAAGTACCCTATAACGGCGCAGGCATACACAAAGTAGCCAAAGTGGAAGTGATGGTCGTTGTAATACGTATTGCCAAAGTCGGCCCCGGAGTCGTTGAAGCCCGCGTTGCTAACGACGCCTTTCCAATAGTCGTCGTAGAAGAGCGGGTACTTTTGCCGGTTCTCAATGTACCGTGCCATTTCGGACTTGAGTTTGTCCAGGCCCGCGCCGTATTGCGGGGAGGCTGCTAGTAATATGTCCTTCATTACCCACAGGAGCGTGGAGAACTTGGCGAGCGTCTTGCCTGCGTAGTACATCGAGTCTTGTGGTATGGGCTCCAGCATGGCGCGTCGAAGGTCTTGCTCGGCGGTAACAGCAAGGAGATCGAGAGTCCCCTGAGGGTATCTGATCTTTGAAGCCCCAGTGGCAGATGTCCAAGGCGCGAAACCCATAGAGGTGGGTAGTGCAGTCTCAACGAATGTGAGCTTTTCAGCCCAGATTGCAGTTGCCATGCCCTTGGTGGTCGTGCGCAGCTGGAGACTCGTCACCTGCGACTTGAGTTCAGGATCGAGAGACTGCACGTGATGGGGCAGCATGAACATCAATAGAGGAGCGGTGCCGCTTTTGGTGTAGTTGAGCGAGTAGGCCCCTTTCATTTCATGGACAGTTCCTGTGAGTATGCATTCGCTAACAAACGCTCCAGCAGCCCTGTCGTAGAGCTTTTCGCCTTCAGTACCAATGGGGTTCTTCGCAACTTGAACGGTTCCATTGAAACCTCTGAGTCCAATCAACGTGTTTTTGTCTATTTGACGAAAAGCCGTGGCATCGGATGGGAGTCCGGGAGTGGGGTTCACGTACATGACCCAATTCCGGCCCTTTGCATCTGTGATCTGATACTTTTTCGATTTCCCCAGAAGAATCGGGGGGCTGACGGAGCGGAACCCTTCTGCAGGGCAGTGAATAGTAGGCGTGGCATCCTTATATCCAGCCGTCACAAAGCTCATCCCTTGCACCACGGGGAAAGTGATTTGTGACTGCTCTTCTCCCTCCCCGTGCTTGAGGTTGACATTAACCGAGAACGGGAGATGCGTGTCTGTCGTCAGCTTAGTTTGGCCATCGAGTTCTTGGGCGGAGAGTATCAGCGATTGTTGTCTTGGGTTGATGTAGTACTAGCGTTCCCCATCAGTCTCTCTCGTTCACAATCACCACCATCGTCCACATTACCGGAGCAGGGTCCCCTGGAGCAATCTCCACATCTTCATTTTCGACATGTCCAATGTTCATGCCCCAGGTTGTGAATGTATTTAACCCATTCTTGCCCTTTCCCCACCATAACGAGTATGGCTGTGTCCACACGGGCTGATCCTGGTTGCCAATGAACATGTTTGCGTAGAACTTGTTAGTCTGTAAAGTCCGCTTGTCATTATCCTCGATGCCTTGTTTCGAGACGGGATGCCGGATACCGATTGGAATCTGCGGGAGAATATTGTCCTGCGCAATCGGGACGAATATGTTGTCCTCGGGGATATGAATAGGAGCACTGGCACCAGCACCAACACGACGATTAGGAGTAGAGTTAGTAGTCAATCCGAGAGAGCCCAAAGTCCCCCTCCATGATTGTCGCCATGACAATCGATGCGACCCACACCTGGATGAAGATTCCTTGAGACTCTTTTGGCTGCTTGAAGATGCCTGGCCCATGGACGGCGTGGTACTAGCTCCGCGGAAGTTACAAATGGCTCAAAGACAAGAGGGAGAAAGCTGTGTCAGCACAATCCTACTATATACCGCTGTAGATTCAACTTTGCACGAAGGGAAGGGGGGCGTTGTAGAGGTAAAGTTGGAAGAATATGATATGATATAGGGCTCAAGAGGATGTTGGCGATGGAGGATACGCTACGGCGGGAGGAAGTCGAAGATACATCTGTGCAACTGCTGGAGTGTGCTAAAGAATACCTTGCCGTTTAATATCATGTCTGTAGTAGTAGTAGTAGGAGCAGTCTGTACACACGTGCAGTCAGGCCCCATCGGTCCTGCAGTCAACTGCGCGATTGCGCAGTCATGCCACGCCAGAGCCATCATGTCGTGTGTTGAAAAAATTAAAATTAAAATTGTAAATGAAATTAAATGAAAAACAACAACACTCTTCCCCTCCCTATGGAGATTCTCTACTCGTGCGAAATTGGGCTCTGGGGAATCGGGTTTGGTGTCGGAAATGTTATGAGTAATGGTTTGCTTGCTAGGATACCACACCATGTCCTCATAATCGCACAACCTCATTATCCCATACATGGAAATTAATCCTGGAAACTCCTTGTCTATCTCTCTCTCTCCCTCTCCCTCTCCCTCACCTTTTTTTAAATCAGAGAATTCAACATGTATACAAGTTGCACTGAGGGGAAGGGAAAAAAAAAGGAGATCAAGGACTATGGAACCGACGCAATTGCTGTATTTAGCTCGTCCCTTACTTATTTCACTTCGACGGTTTTGCCTCGAAATGTTCATAAACTAGCCCGAAGCGATCAACCTATATCCCAAGTCTAGCATAGACTGTACCGTACCACCCATGTCCACAAACGCTCCACTCGATGGAATTACCCAAAGACACCATCCTCTGGGGTAATATGGCCATTGTGAGTGACTTGTAGAATAGGAGTTTCTTAAACTACCGACCTGGAGGAGCGGTTTGGTGTTTGGTGTATCAGTTGTTATTTCCTATCATGTTACAGACTGTAATGCTAATACGCACTGGGGGCTGGAGAAATACATAATTAGTGCCTAAGAGAAAAGGTTAACTACTACGGATGTTCATAGTGTCTTTCTACCTCCTACAATCAAAGTCAAATGTAGGTAGTAAGCCTCATCAGCACCAATCAAATCCTCGTATCAAGATATTACGGCAGGGTATTATCAGTATCAAGGAAATATCCGACACCTTGGACCTGGAGCCGAGCTACAGGTGTAGCTTTTGTACTGGAATTAGGATAGTCTAGTCGAGGTTCTAATCCCTGAAGCACTTTGTTACACCAACCCAATTAGTTCACAGTTCACAAATCACATTCACTATCGTGGGTTCCCTGATCAAGCACCTAGGTTGTACAAGAGGAAGACGTCATATCCACATTGGCAGACATGGTTGCCTTTAGCTACAGAAATCTATATTATATACCCGCCCGTGATGCAATAGTGTTACCGCATACCTCAAACCAGAGGCTTGTGCATTGGCCGGATGATTCCTTGCTTGACTATCACCCTTGGCTTTGTCGAATCCTGGAATGTCTGTTTAGTGGTCCACTCCTGGCCCTTGGGTAACCTCAGCGATCGTTCATACTGTTCCTTATTCTCGAACGGGAATGGCACCTGAGGCGCCATATACTTGGCGTTCTTCTTGACGCGTTTCTGGTTGATAATGACTCGATCCAGGCCAGCATCTTTGCGGCTCTCGGGCCTGATACCCTTCTGTTTTTCCACTGTTTTCTTGCCCTTGTTCTTCTGCGCATTTTTACTGAGGCCCGAGCCGACCCAGGCACCCCAGCCAGGAAGAGATGTGGTAATGGTTTTGTCAGCTTCTTCGTCCACGACAGCAGCCTTTTCTGCGGCAAACTCAGCTTCGACGTCATCACCAGCGAATCCTTTTGCTTGGAGTTCTCGGTTGTGCAAAACCACGCCCAGATCAATACCATCCTTTTCGAACTCTTCGTCATCTTCACCATCTTCGTCATCTGATTTGCCATACTTGACAACTGTTTGCCAGCCGTCCGCGTCTGGCGCCGTGACCTCGGGTTCAAGTAGCTCATCGTCGGATGGCTGTTTCGATTTGGCCTTTGGCTTTGGCTTCGGCTTCGATTTTGGTTTCGATTGTATGGCTAAGATTTCATTTTGTGCTTTTAATAGTGTCACTGGCTCTTTCTTCGTGTGTTTTTCTTTTTGGATCTCGGTGATCCAATCGTTCTTCCCAGTTGATCTAGATGCCTTTGCTCCCTTATTAGAGATACTGTTCAAATGTCCTTTGACCATCTCGTTGGAGCCTCTCTCTTGCTCTTCCTCGTCACTAGAGCCAGGCCTCTCCTCAAACTCGTTCCGATCTGATTGATATGCAGGAATAGCCGGCTTTGCACCCGGGCCAAATTTCCTCCGTCCAAGACGAGTAGCATTTTCTTCTTCAATATCACTATTGCTTTCCTCTCCGGCAAGTTCCCGCCGAATGAGTTCAATATCCTCGTCGTTCCTGGCCTTTCTTGCAGCCTCGGCTTTTTGCATAAATTGCATAGAGCCAAGCTTGGAATTATCGGATGCAAAGGGGTTCGATTTCAGACGACCGAGTTGCCGATGGAGGACATCTTTCCCATCCTCATCGCTGCCATTTTCGTCCTCATCTTCCTCACTGGAGAAGTCTGAACCCTCGTCATCCTCGTCTCGTACTTCTTTGCCTTCGATGCGACGCCGGAGTTCTTCGTTTCGTCTGGCCATCTCGGTCACACCCGCCCGCGCATCTTCGTCCCAAGCTGCTTTCCCGCTCTTCTTGACGCCTTTAGCCCATTTACTATCACGGTGTTTGGCGCCCATTCGCTCTTCAGCCCTACGACGATCGTTATACTCTCGCTCATCCTCTGAGACATCTACACCCTCTTCCTTCAAAGCCCCTCTTTCTCGCTGTGCAATCTTCTCACGTTCTCTTCGATGCACTCGTCGGTAGGCTTTGCTCTTGATTTTTTTGATCCTTCGTGAGCGAACTTCTTCCCGGAAAAGTAGCTCTCGTTCCCTTCGAAGCTGTGCTCGTCTTTTTGTAACTTCTTCTAGTGGAAGCTTGTTTGTTTGTAGCTCTTCCCATTTCTGAATCTGTTCCTCATCGTGTTTACCGTTGGAAAGCCCGCTTTGTTCTAAGATGGATTGAATAGTGCTCTCGAGGTCGTTTGCAGGGGCTGAGGATGCAGTAGGGACAAGGCTGGTTGCGCCAAATGACTCGCCCGAGTCTGGGTGCTTGAGAGGGAAAAACAAGTGTTCGGCGCGACGGTTTTGCTTGACAGTATCAGTCCATCGACCAAGAGTTTCGTTGGCCTTTTCGTTGGCAACTTGACGATCTAGCTTGTCTTGCTGGCGCTTCGGAAGAGGTGCATCAAGCTTCCTAGCAATATCAGTCCGTTTCGAAGGCTTTAGATCATCCTGTAGCAGCTTGAGTGACTTCTTCTTCTCTGGATCCGTGATCTTCGGTTTGTAACCCGCCAAATCAACCTTTCTAAAAACACCAAATTCGGAGGGGGCACCAGATTCATGAGCTTCGACTCTTCGAGTCTTAGGATATTCATCGTCCTCGACTGGCAAAGACGAGATCAAGTCTTTGAGTTGCGCGTTCCTGTCTTCCTCATCTACCTCTTCGTCGTCTGATGAAGAGAAGTCGGAAGCTTGGTCTGCCATGAGATCCTCGTCGTCGCTAAGGTCGTCATCACTATCGTCAAAAGCGGAAACGGAGATTTTGGATTTCTTCGACTTGCGAGGTTTTGTCTCCTCTTCAATGTTATCGGAGGCAGACCTCATCCTCTCGGCTGGTTTTGCATTCTTCGATTTCTTTGAACCTTTCAGCTTCTCTTCCTCCTCCTCACTGTCCTCATATTGATCAAGTGCGGTCGCTAAATCAATAGCATCATCACCTAGATCATCTTCCCCCTCGTCGTCTTCTGAATCTGCAGATTCTTCTTCGTCCAAATCAATATCCGCATCTTCATTCTCTAATTCCTCAGTTCGTTTGCTCTTCCCTTTTTTCTGGGGGTTTTGATTGCTTTGACTTCCCCGAAACGTCCACCCTTCAAATCTTTCTTCATCGCTTTCCCCAAATGCCTCGTCGCTATCAATATCGCTATCATCATCATCCTCCACATGCCCCATTGTCCAGTTATTCCCCTCTGAATCGCTGCCCTCGTCAAAGCTATCATCTTCACCTCTCTTCTTCCGCCTCTTCACCTCGCCATCCTCATCTTCCTCCCCGTCCTCGTCTTCATCGTTGCGAGGCCTCTTCGAGCGAGCTTGTCCAGAGTTTTCTAGTTCTCCAAGGCGATTCTGGCGGACTTTATAGCGATCTGCGTGCTCATGGCCGGCTATGGAAAATGCATCGAGGGCTCGTTTTTGTGCCTTCCGCGGATTTCGACCGGAGGCACCAGTAGGACGCGTCTTTGAAGGCTTTGAGACCTGGAGGGAATTTCTGGATATACGGGGCGGCATAGTTGTGTGTGTTGTCACAAATCGAGTTTGCTGGCAAAATTTCAACTTGGATGCGAAATCTTGGCGGCCGCGCTGCTTAATTTTTCGGCGCATCCCTGTGAAGATCCCGACGTTCTGCCGATTGAGTGTCGAATTTGACAACCGCGCCCCGCGATGTAATTGAAACGATTGCCAACGACTAATTTCTACGATAGTACAAAGCGAAGGACGAGAGAAAAAGAGTTACCACCATGTTCAAACCTACACCCGTCCTTCTGAAAACGATACGCCGCCTCCCCCTCAGCACCAAGCAAGCGAAGAAGGACTATTACAAAGGCAACAATGTCGGTAGCATGGGCACGATTGATCAGTTTGGGAGATTCAAAGTGGACTGGAATAAAGTGCGGACATATGTGTACCCGGTGAAGGGGACTCGGGTAAGGCTACTTTCTGGTGGAGAATGAAGTCAGACGGGATATGTTTTTTTGTGAAAATGGAGACTAGAGATACATTGGAGCGCTGACACTGTCCTCCAGGGCTCACCATTCGTCGAAGAGAGTGAAGAGAAAGAAATGAGAGATCTGCGATTAAAAGATAAACTCGAGCAACAAGGACTTCGTCACGACGAATTTAAAATTCCGAGGCCGGAGTACTCTATCATGTTTCCGGACCACAAAAATTCTGCCGGCGAGGAAATTCTGAGGAAATGGCGGTTAGAAAAGGCGGGGTTAGAGGTAAAATGAGGCGTATGGTTGTGTATATTATGGGCTGGTATGTAATAACCGGTTATGAAGACGTAGAAAGGGCTTTGAGGAGCACATGTGTTTGATGGCATTGCGCGGCGTTCACCCATGGGAATATATTTTGGGATTAGCTATGGAGATGTGTATATCTGTATCATATGCTACGTTTAAATGCAAGTCCTACATACTACTGGCAGTGGGAGATTCGGCTGTGAACTTATAGTAGAACTTGATTCTGGGTATCATGTATGCTGTAGCCAGTCGTTGTATCCTGCAAACCACGACCAGCCTCTATGGATCTCTTCGTACCCCAAAGAAATAATTTCCCCAATTCTCACTACCGGGTACTTCCTTCCACCCCAAACCCGGCACCCACATAACCCCCATTGTCTTCATGTCTCCATTGCTTCCCCATCCTCTTTTCCCAAACCACTCCCTCAACTCTGCTTCATTAATGTACTTATTCCAATCATGCGTTCCCTTCGGTACCATTCGCAATATATCCTCCGCCATTACATTCGTGACCGCCCAGCTTGTCCATGTCCGTGCAATCGTAGATAAAACGAGCCACCCCCCAGGTTTAACGTGTTGTAGCACCTTTTCCAAAAATGGCCCAGGTGCGTTGACATGCTCTATAACCTCGAAAACGGTGACAATATCATACCCATCAGTCGGCGAAGCAGGCAGCGAAATATCTTCAATCGATTGATTCAGATATGTCAACTTCCCTTTCTTCATCAGCATAGGATCTCTCCTCCGATGTGCTTCCGCAATCTTAAGAACCTCGGGCGTCGGATCAATCGCCGTGACTGACGCTGTACCCGGTAATCTTGCCGCAGATTCTGCGAATATACCGCCGCCACATCCGATATCGAGATAGCGTAGCTGTGGCGGTGTCGTGGATACGGATGGGATTGCGGTATTCCGACAGCGTGCTATGAATTCGTGTCGCATTGGGTTCATGAGATGGAGCAAGCGAGATGGACCATGCGGATCCCACCAACTCGAGGCGAGTGCATTGAAATGTGTGACTTCCGTGGGGTCTACAGAGGATTTGGAGGAATGGGGTCGGGACGATTGTGTGGACAAGAGGTGGACAGGTGGGGTGGGTATTTGACGCAGACATAGGATGGATGTGGGTCGACAAGCTGCTTGTATTGTGAGTTTTCGGAGAGGCCGAAGGGCTCGAGAGGAATTGAAGGATGACATTGTTTCGAAGCCGGCGCGATGAATGCTTGCACACATGATCTTGGAGATATTTCAATCAGATGAAACAATGGTTGGAGCTTGGACCACCACTCTGCAGCTTAAATCCCTGCGAATATGGCCGTCGCACTTTCAATAGATTGTAGTCTACTGTGAAAACAAACCAAGTTGCTCTGAAATTTCTAATTGATCAGACTCGGCTCATACTCGCCGGAGTACACTAATGATACACAGTTCTGTCTGAGAATATAATTAAGCAGCGTGGGGCAATAACTTTCCCACCCTTAGCTTTTGCCAGTGTTTGTCCCATTGTAAATAAATCATGTCAGTACCCATAGACTGTGTTTTACATGTGACCCCATAAAGATTTCCTCCAGCGCCAATGCTATGCAAGGTAAAGCAAAAATCACTTCCTCATGTGAGAGAAGTCCTTTAGGATAGAGGCCATATGCGTGTTGGTCTGTTTGCCTCCGCGCCTTGGTGCTTTCCGCTTCTTCTCCTTTGGCTTTGTCGATGTAGCCTCTCGAAGCGCACTGGAAGGTTTCAAGCCCGCTCCCAACAGCTTGTTTCGCAGATCGTCGGGATTGGCTGGTAGCAGAATGCCGTGCCACTGATGCTTGAAGTCATCGTCCATCTTGTGCATCAGTGACGGGTCATTAAGCCACACAGTCTTAGCCATGCCGTCTTTCTGGTTGCGCTTGACCAATACCTCCTGCTTGTCCTCGAGTTTCTTGATGTCTTCCTGTACAGTGTTCCATCCATCTTTGAGGTCCTTCACAGATAGTCCTTGAGCAGACTTCTGATTCTGAAGCCAGCCCTTGAGCTCGGCAATATTGCGTATGTCGTATTTGGGCTTATATCGGTACAGGTCATTTCTGGGATCGTACTCAACGCGGTTGGCCGAGTTGTCACTGCGATAGAGTAGCTGGAGCTGGGTGCGCGTATCCTGCTCATGCTCGGGGATGTTAAGATAGTCCATGATCTGTTTGAAAGTCATCCATTTTTGATTACTGCGGAGATGTTCGATGGTGTAGGTGAGCTGAGTGTAGACATGGTTGCCAGTGCCAGTTTCTTGCGGCTGTGAGTAGACCACGCTGTTTGAGGGGGCATCGTCACGTTTGCGCTTTGCGGTGCCCATAGATGAGTTTGAGGGCGTGGGAGAGGGTGCACCGATCCTACTGGCTGTATTCGGCTTGAGCAAAGCCATGGCGACGTTGGTGGTGGTGGCGGCACCGGGGAGAGACGAGAGACAGACAGACAGACGGACAGAGAGATCGGTGCACTGGGGTTTGGGGGTGCGGTGTAGCGTCTAGCTAAAGAGTCACACAGCAGAAAGAGAACCAGGTGCGATAGTGGGTAGAGGTAGCGATAGGCGAGTAGGCTGAAGGGGAGGAAAGGGTCGTGTGGTGATTGAAGCGATCGAGGTTGTGGTGAATAGTGAATTGACAAGGGTTAACCCCATGCGGCTCCGAGACTAGCGTTGCGCCGCTCGGGCCCTCTTGAATACAAAGACGACAAACTGGCGCGCTGCTTCCATCGCGCCCAGCAACCTGTGAATCTCAACACCACCGACCCTCCTTTGCCATTCTTTTCTTTCTATCACCTCAACCCCCGAGGATGTGCTAGAGTCCCCGACTAATCCACCCACCATGGCTACGGCCACAGTCAACATTGGCTACCTTGCCGCGTCCTATTCAGTGCCCGAAGACACTTTACACACGTTACTTTTAGAGCCTACGGTTGAGCTTGTGCAGTTACTTCTTGCACAGATTGAAGCGAAGGCGCGCGAACACGATGAACTAAGGTCGGAGAAGCTTCGTTCTGATGTTGAGCTGGAGGACGCGATCCGCAGCGGCGACACTCGCGCGCGATCGCTCAAGGCATCGGCCGACAAAGCTTTGAACGAGGCCGAGGAGCTGCGACGAAAGTTCAGTCAGGAGGGTAAGTGCCCCTGTGCAAGGATTGGACCTATGCTCCCCGCTAACGGATTTTTCTTTGCAGAAACCGCACGCGAACAACTTGAGACAGAGCTACAGACGCTCAAGGCTACAGCTACTAATTCCACGTCTGAAGTGGAGGCTCTTGAGTCTCGCATTAAGGCACTTGAGTCCCAAAATCGTGATACCGTCGCTCTCCACGAAGCCAAGTCGGCCGCCTACGATCGACTCTCCGAGGAGCTCTCCGCCCAGCACCAGAAGTTTGTGGCCCTCCGAAAACAAGTTTCTGCTCTGGAGGAGAAGAATCAATCCCTCGAAAATGCTGCAACCAGCGTCCGGTTTCGCGAGCAGAACTTCCAACAGGAGATCGAGCTTCTCAAGAAAAACAATGATTGGTACGAGTCTGAGCTTAAGACTCGAGCCACAGACAATACAAAGTTCCGCAAGGAGAAGAATGCGCAGATATCCGAGCTTCAGCGTGCCAGCGCCGATGCGAACCAGACGATTGAGACCCTTCGCCGCACCGAAACATCGCAGCGCCAGAACGTCCAGCTCTTAGAGCAACAACTGGAAGAAAAGATTTCTGCGATTGAACAACTCCAGAACCAGGCTGCCCAGAATGAGAAGGATTTCAAAGATCGCCTTGATAACATGCAACGGCTTGCCAATCTCCATCTGGAGAGTGCCAACACAGCCAAGCAACACTTGCAAGCAGTCAAAGAGCAACTTGATTTGGCCAATGATAGTGCTGCACAGGAGCTTGGTCAATTGCAAGCGGAGGTAGAGACAGAACGTAACCAAAAAGACAAGCTCGAGAGGAACACTGCCGAACTCGAAAAGCAGGTTGAAGATCTCCAGTCTTTGATTTCCGAGTTGAGAAGTTCGGCCAACGCCCCATCGACCCCACGCCGTGGAATGAATGGTCCTTTCGACACGCCTGGACGAGCTGGTTCTCCAAGCTTCTTGTCACCTGGAGCATCACGGAGTAGAGCAGGGCTAAGCACCACTCAACTCTATGCAGAGACCACCCAATTAAAATCAGAACTCCGAGCATATCAAGAGCGAGACGAGAAGCGGACTGCCACGATGAATGAAATGCTCGAAGAACTGGAGAATCGGCAACCCGAAATCGAGGAGCTTCGCCAAGAAAATGAACGACTCACTACCGAGACTGGTGAGATATCCGCTCTCCTTGAGGAGTCGATAGCTGAGAGAGAGACGGCTCGTAAGGAAACTCGCAAAGCCCAAGGTGATTACTTAGGTCTTCAGCGTGAATGTGATATCCAGCGTCAACAGCTTCGCGATATTAGTGCTCAGATCAATCTGCTGCTACTGTTGCAGCAGCTTCGAGAACAAGGAGAAGAGTCCCTCACCCCAAAACAACAGCAACACATCCTTCAAGCAGCAGCGCATGACGTTTCCGTTGATGACCAGGAAGATACATCGGCTACAGGCCTTTTGATCAGCAAGCACTTGGTTGTGTTCTCTAATATTGCGGACCTCAAGCGCCAAAATTCCGAACTTTTACGAACAATTCGGGAGGTCGCGGATAAATATGAAGGGAGCGAGGCTCAGATGCGCACTAGACAACACGAACAGGACCTCGAAGAGCTTTCCCAAATGCGTGAGAAGGTAGCTCATTACGAAGAAGAAATCAAGTCTCTCAACCTCCGGTCGCAGAGCTTCATGAAAGAACGTGACATGTTCCGCCGAATAGTCACAAGTCGTGGTCAGATTCAAGCAGGCCCAGACGCTGTATCGATGTTCGACCAGTCGACAGGCGAGCGGGGCCCCGCAACACCACCCCCTGGAATGTTTTCACAGAGTGTCGATCAAACCCCGCGCTCTAAGGAAATCGCCGGTTATGAAAGGCTGATTAAAGACTTGCAAGCTCATACGGATACTCTGAGGCAAGAGAGTGCTGCCACCCATGCTGGCCTTAAGAAACAAGCGGACGATCTGGCCAAGGAGAACAGTCGACTTCAAGGCGATGTTATGAGATTGAGCAATGCAGACCAGTTGTCTCGGGACCGTTACGAACTCCTCCAGAGAAAGCTCAAGCAATTACAGTCGGAGAATGACGAGATTCAAAAGAAGTGCGATTATCTTCAAGATTCTGCCGCCAAGCAGGATATCCGGACACAACAGGCTGCCGAGGACCTTGTTGAAGCTAAGAGTGTAGTCGACAGCCTTGAACGCGAGAACACAAACCTGAAACAATCGCAGGCCCTGTCAAAAACGATCGAAACTCGCCTCTCCGATGACAATAAGGCGCTGGTGGAAGAGAGAGGTCGATTGAACAAGATGATTAGCGATCTACAGAATCTCCGAAACGAGCAAGATCTATCCGAGGCCGAGAATCGACGGCGTCTACAATCCCGGGCCGACTCTTTGGAAGCCGAACTGCAAATCGTCAAACGAAAACTTGATGATGAGGTGGAAGATTACAAAAAGGCGACTTTGCGTCGCGAGTATGAGCAGACCGAAACGCGAAAACAACTAGACGACCTAACCAAAGCTTTGAACAACATCCGCCCGGAGCTTGCCTCTGTAAAAACCGAGCGTGATCAATTGCAAGCGCGTGTTGATGAATTGAAGATCGAACTCCGAGCTGCCGAGGACCGTGGCCAAACTATGCTTACCCGCTCAGCCCCACAAGTGAATGGATCTGTTGGAATGAATGAAGACGGATTGAGTCTAGAAGAGGAGTTGACCAATGAAGTGGCTAACCTCAAGCAACAGCTTGACTCTGCGTTGGAGCAACTCGATGCTGCAAAGACACACATTGAGACTTACAAGACTATTGCTCAGGACGCCGAGGAGCAATTAGACAATGTTCACAGGGCCAGTGAGGAGCTTCAGCAAGAGATGGACCGAGTGGTTGGCGAGAAAGATGTTAAGATCATTGAGCTGGAACAACGTGTCGAGGAGATATCAGCCGAGCTTGCCACAACCAACACTGAACTTTCTGAGCTTCGGAGGGCTCACGAAGAAGAGAACCTACGTCTTGTGCAGCAGAAGGATCTCCTCGAAACTGAAGTTACTCGCATCAAGGATGAAGCAGATAGTTACAAGAATACTGCGGCCTTCCACGAAGAAGACAAGAAGGCACAAGCAGAAATTGCTACCCGAGCCCAACAGAATTACGAGCACGAGGTTGGCAAGCACGGCGAGACGATGAACACCCTTCGGAACATCCGAGAGGAATACAACAAACTCAAGACTGAGGTCACCCAGTACAAGACTGATAGGGAAGCGGCTCTTGCCTCTTTACAACAAAACGAAACCCACTGGACGGAAATTCACGACCGATACGAGCGTGAACTGGCGGAAGGCCGAATCCGATACAATGATCTGAATGAGCAAAACAGGATCCTTCATCAACAGTTGGAAAATGTTAGCACGCAAATCGCCACTTTGAAGTCTAGCCGAGTATCAGTAGCAGGTGGTGAACTAGACACATCTGCCACAGACCCCGACACCGCTGGACTCCAGGATATCGTTCAATATCTTCGCCGAGAAAAGGAGATAGTAGATATACAATATGAGATGTCTCTACAGGAAACTAAACGACTGAAGCTACAGTTAGACAATACCCAAAGTCAACTTGATGAAGTCCGTGAGAAGCTGGCCAACGAGCAACAGTCTCAAACACGGGACAAACAGAACAACTCAAGCCTCAAGACCCTTCAAGAAACTGTGGAGCAACTAAATGTGTATCGCGAGAGCTCTAGCAGTCTCCGCAATGAGGCACGCCAGGCCCAGGACCGACTGAAAGAGAAGACTGAGGAGGTTGAACAATTGCAAACACAGATCCAGCCTCTTCAGGCTCGTATTCAAGAAATCGAGGGTGAACTAGCGATCAAAGGAGGAGAACTTGATCTGCTCCAACGCGATCGTGACCATTGGCAGAAGCGTCACCAAGACGTTATCTCCAAATACGACCGTATGGATCCTCAACTTCTTGCAGATCTGAGGAGTAAGATTGTGAATTTGGAGGCGGAGCGTGATCAAGTCCAAGATCAGCTTAATGGGTTTGAGGAACGGTCAAACAGCGAGAAAGAAGCAATCAGGGTCGAAGTGGAGGCCGCGGCTAGGACCCGCCGGGAGGCTTTGATCGAAAGTTCCAAAACGAAAGTCAGGAGTTTGAACACAACCATACGAGAGAAGGATTCTGCCCTTCAAACGATAACCCAGGAACGGGATGAGCTCAGACAGCAGCTCACAAGCGTGCAGCAAGAACTAGAGACAACAAAGGCTGCTCGTGATGAGGCTCTTGCAAGTGTCAACACCGATGCCTCCATGGGTGAAGAAGGCCAGATTGATGAGAGTAACACTAGTCTTCCAAACGAGGAACGAGAAGCACTTGAAGCGCGTATTGTTGCCGCGGAGCAGAGCCATATCGAGGAATCGAATCGATCCGTTAATTTAGGGTTCCAAGTACAGACATTGAACGCACGTGTCCGGGAACTCGAGACTCAAGTGGTAAGTTAGATCAAATACCTCGCTACACAATTATGCCTAACTATCATGCAGGGTGAATTACAGCAACGCATCGCGACTCTCAACGGAGAGGTATCTCAGGCTCAAGATAAGACCAAGCAGTCAGATGAACGAGTCCGGGAGTTGGAGTCACAATTATCTTCAGGCGCTCCCCCAGCACCTGTACAAACATCTTCTGAAGTCGAAAAGCTTAAACTAGAGCTCATCGCTGCCCAAAAAGAAGTCGAGAACTTGAAAACCCATACTGACATGACGGGGCCTTCCACTGAATCTGTCACCGAAGACTGTGCTAAGCCTGTTTCCGAACAGGTTGTAGAGCAAATGGCCACCATTAAATCCAACCTCGAAGCCGAATTCGACAAACGTGTCGAGATTGCATCAGCGGCCGCAGCGCAACAGAAGATGGACGCCGAGTTTGATAAGCGTGTCGAAGAGGCATCTGAAGCAGCTTTCTCGGTGAAATTCCAAGCTCGTAGTGACAGCCTGAAGAACAAACTCAACATACAACTAAACAAGGCTCGCGAAAGTTACGATAACGATAGGAAAAAGATGGCAGCTGAACACCAAGCCGAAATCGCTCGTGTTCAACAAGAGGTGCAGACGGACCCAACTGCCCGCAAAGACGATGTCCCTATAGAGCAGCCTGCTATGAAGATTGAAGCTCCACCACCAGACGACGCTACTCTGAAGCAAGTGCAAGACTGGCTTAGAAATAACCCTCATGCGAAAGGAATCCTCAAAGCCAATCTCGAGAAACAATTACTCGAAGCCACAACCAAAGTTAAGGCAGAGCAAGAAGCCATATTCGCTGAGAAAGTTGCAACAGCCACAACTACTGGCCCTCACATAGAATCGGCCAAGGCCAAAGGCAGAGAGGAAGCTGATGCGAAATGGAAAGCAAAGAACAGCCTAGCGCAGAATCGACTGGCTATGGCAAAGGCGAAGCTTGACTTTGTGGAGCAGGCTGCAACAGAAACACCCCAACGGCCCATCCAGGAAGTGTGGGAGATTGCCAAGCAAGTCAAACCAGCACCACCAGCACCATCTGGATCCACACCTGCACCTGTGCCAGCAGCTGCACCTGTACTTGCGCCTACAGTGGTCCAACCTGCAACGACTGCTGCCAATTTGCAAACGGCTCCTGCGCCAAGTACTGAAACAGTGCAGCCAGCACAGCCTCCAATTTCACAACCCCCAACAGCTGTACCGTTTGGAGCTGAGCAATCTCAATCGGGTAACCATATGGGCCCACAATCTAATGGAACCATTTCTGGGTTTGGTCAGTCCTCATTTGGCCAACCTTCCTTTAGTCAACCGACTGGGCAAATTAGTTCGTTCGGCCATCCAAGCGGCGTACCTCTAAATCAAGGGAATACACCCTTCCAACAGCTTGGCCAAGGTCCTGGAATAAACCGTCCTGGTGTGATGGGTGGAATGGGTGGAGTGTACGGAAACTTCAGTGGCGGCCTTCCCCAACCAGGCTTCGTAGCCCAGAATCAGATGCCACCGAATAGCAACATGAACGCTAGGCCAAACTCGCCCTTCAACCAACAACAACAACAACAACAACAACAGCAAGCACAATTGCAACAGGCTCAACAGGGCGGGCGAGGTGGTGGCCGCGAAAATTTTGGTACTGGACCAGCGGCGCTTCGGAACCTCGTAGGTCAACAAGGAATCCAGTCGAATATTCCTCGTGGTGGTGGCATTCCTCGTCCTGGTGGTCGAGGTGGAGCCAATCAGCAGAACCAAACTCAAACCCAAACTCAGGGTCTCAATATCCAAGGTTCTGCTGCTGGCAGCTCGCAGATCGGGCGTGGTGGTAACAATGGTGTTGGTCGAGGTCGTGGAGGTCGCGGTGGTGGTAATATCCAGACGAACGTGCCAGGCGGACAAGGACAGGGGCAGAATAGCCCCCGGAGCTTGAATCCCGCGGCGCAGCAGTTCCAGCCCCCTCCCGGTACAGGTCGTGGGCAGAAGCGCGATCGGGATGATGGAGGTGGTGATGATGGAGGAGGAGGAGATCGAGGCGGGAAACGCTTCAGGGGTCGTGGCCGCGGTGGCGAGCATTAGAAGATTACCGTGGAAGGGTCATGTGTTATGAATGTGGACTGTCACCTCATTCGTCTACATATCTGTTTCTCTCATACAGACATTCTCCGTTTCATTTGTTTTGGGATAATGTGGAGGAGCTTGTGCTTTTTTTTCCTTTTCATTTTAGGCTGGGGTGCAACAGCACAGACTGAGGTACATGGAATGGGTGTATTATGGGAAAAGCTGCGGTTATTCCGATGGCATTGTATCATAGTTTTAATGCGAGTATGAATACTCGATATGGTTCGTACTTTTAGCCTGCATGTAGTGGCTTGCCCATGCTAAAACGTGACGTCGCGCAAGAAATGTGGTCAACTAGCAGTCATGAGCCCATGCCCAAGCTGTCGACCCCATATACTCAATGACTCGTGTAGCTTTGGCAACGAAAGCCGGTTTGGTATGAATGTAGGCTTACTTTCGAGGCCTTCATAAAAAACCTTAACGAAGCTAGGTGCGGATTAGTTACATAAGCCTCATTCCTATGGTTGGCATGGCTAGCGTTTGTGCGGCGAGATGCAGGACGCTCTGGGTTTTAATAGCATCGCCTGGAAGAGTTGGGAATTCATTGGCTGGTCAGGCATCTCAGCGACTGGCCTGATCTCGAAGAGAATGGACTTTCATAGACACTCCATTTTCGTGGCCATAAGTTTGGAGTCAATAGAGGCTTGACAATCGGATACGATTGTCGGGCTGTTAGCGGATCGCGGCTGGTAGCGAGGCGCTCGGGGATTTTAGCTGTTGGGGCGCATGCAGCTGGGCCCTGGAGGAATCCGGGGTTGCTTATTTTAAGAGTGACAGGTCCCGCGCCAGGTCAGCCCAGGCGACCTCCAGCATCGCTTCTTCCTCACGCCGCCCACCTTTCTCTTCCCTTCTGCTGTCTGCCGAGGGCGCTCTCGTCGTGCTCCCATACCCCCACTGCACGACGCAGGACGTGAAGGGCGCCATGTCGACTAACCGTAGAGGTGCCACACTGGGCGGCATGCCCATGAAGCACCTCTCTCTGGTTACGGTATGCAACAAGTTCTCCAGCTCCCCATACAAAAGCAAGTGGAGGGCACACGGCTAACGTCTTCTCCAGCTTACATTCCAGAACTCGGCGCTCATCTTGGTACGACATTCCCCGCTACGTTCCCGCCTGCCCCACGCGACGACCCTCCAACCACGTCTTCGGTATTTCGTAACCCTGGCCTCACTGACTGTGAGCAGATTATGCATTACTCTCGCGTTATGCCACCCGTAGGAGGGCTGCGATACCATGCTTCAACATCTGTCTTCCTCAACGAGGTCATAAAGCTCGCAATAAACCTCACAATGGTAAGGCTGACCCTTGCCCGCCGGTCTCAATGGCAAGCTAACGTACTTCCCGCCAGGCCCTCTACCACATGTCGTCAAATACTGCTGCCAATCCTCCTGCGACCGTCCTATTCCAAAACCTTATTTCAGCCATATTCACAAACGAGAGCTGGAAACTCGCCATACCAGCAGCACTATACACTTTACAAAACACTCTCCAGTACGTGGCTGTCAGTAATTTGGACGCGGCAACGTTTCAAGTCACATATCAGCTTAAGATTCTTACAACAGCAATATTCAGTGTGCTGATGCTAGGGAGGACACTTTCTCCACGGCGATGGGTGGCCCTGCTTATTCTTATAGTTGGCGTTTCGATTGTGCAATTTCCATATGCCACCACGGAACCTACTGGATTGGAGGCTTTGAAGGATCCCAATTCTCGCCCTGCATTTTGGCCCCGATCCATTCGACGGCTTGGAAGCGATGCCGCGACACAGTTGAGCAAGCGATCAGCGACATATGAAGGGATAGAAGATGACGTCGCTGCGCAGAATCCACAAATGAATGCCTCTGTCGGCTTAGTGGCGGTGTTAGTGGCATGTGTTCTGTCTGGCCTGGCAGGTGTTTCCTTTGAGAAAATCCTCAAAGAATCAACACCCGCAAACACATCACTTTGGATTCGCAATTGCCAGCTTTCGTTTTGGTCAATATTTCCATCACTATTCCTTGGGGTGATTTGGGTAGATGGGGAAAACATTGCCAAGACAGGATTTTTCGCGGGATACAATTGGGTTGTTTGGGCAGCCATTCTGTTCCAAGCATCCGGTGGTGTAATTGTGGCGCTAGTCATCAACTACGCAGACAACATCGCTAAAAACTTTGCCACCTCTATAAGTATCATTATTAGTTGTCTAGCATCGTTCTTCTTCTTTGACTTCAAGGTTACAACTTCAGTGAGTGCCTAGGAATCCCCCACCAAACATATTTGTTAACAAAGATTAGTATCTAGTTGGCACGTCTGTGGTCCTCTTCGCAACCTATCTATACAGCAAACAAGACCATACCCGGCCAGGACCAATTCGAATTGTCGACTTTGAAAAGACTACCATTGATGGTAACCCATTATATTTTGACACTGAACGCACTCCTAGGTCTTTGGCCAGAACTCCTCCTAGAGCTGGAGGACCTACAGCTTCCGGACCTGGTACTCCTACGGCGGAGCGGCATCACTTTCAGAGGGACTCTGACCTCAAGCGAGAAGACTGAGTAGTGAGCTGCAGCTCTTGGCTCATTGTGTAAAGAGTCAATTGGTGTTGTTTTTCTGTTTCAGACAAGGCATTATACACGGGTATAGGATTAGGTCAAAAGGATGTAGCATTTAGGATCCAAGGTTGCATGATTTCCTATGTTTAAGTTTTCATTTGCATTTGCATTCATTTCTTCACTTCTTCCGCTCGCTCACCTAAGTTGGATTCAGATACTGCATACGATTGCCATCCCAATTGGCAGTTGCGCGGCGATATCAGTTATTTTTGGCAGAGTGTAGTCCAACCGTACACTTAAGAACGTATTGTGATGTTAGAGGGACATCCCAGTAGTCGACTCAAAGGGATATATGGTGACGTTACTGTTTGTAAGAAGGGGACTAGTGAGAACATCTTGACTGTTTGGATTGCCAAGACAGAGGAGCTCGTATATACCAACTAGAAGAGATGCTTCAATGCAAAGATGCTTCAACGCAGGGCACCACTCATGGGAAGCATATACTTTGTCTGAAAAATGAGGTTACGGTGCCAACACTTGCCCCTTCCTGTTTTGTTTGTTATACGCTCACGACAACTTCGACTCGCCTCATCTCTCACACCCACGCCAAACATCTCTCCCCATGCACTCACTCTTCTCAGTCCAGTCTTCTCTCACTCTACATACTCACTGATCTGTTATCTTCCATGTCACTTCTTGGCAGCAATTCCCGCGCATTATCGGAGTGATGGAGAGCGAAGTTCCTCAATTCCTGCAAGATCGCAAAACCCAAGCTTCGTCTCACAATCACTCACAGCACTCCATGTTTCGCCCACACTTCGGGCCACTAGCTAAGCCAATCCCTCCACGAGACCGTTATCGCGCCCCTCGCCCCCATAATGAGTCTATGTACGAAAGTGTGGAAGATGACGAGTATGGGGAGGAACTGCCTTTTGATTCACTTGGTACGAGACAGTCCAATTTCTCACACTAGATAACGTGACTAATTCAAGAAAGATGAAGAATGTCTCTATCCGCTTGATAGAAATCGCCAGAGGCAAGCAGAGCCAGAGCGAACACGGCTGTCCCTCCAGCCCAGAACATCCACTCTCGACCTTGCGTATCCTGCCTCACAGCATCAGCATCTTTTCCAACCCCAAGACATGAAGATACGTAACGTTGATGGTATGGAGCAGAATACGCATATTCCATTGTGATACCAAGTGGCTAATTTCAATAGGACAGGATTGCTATCGTTCGGAACAGATCCTAGATTTACGTAAGGAAGCTTTGCTGTGTGAGTGTTTAAGGTTAAAAAATAACAGTCCTTTAGCTAGATATTCTCATAATTCAATCCAGCTCATGGGCGCTAGCTCAGAGAACCAACTAAGCTCATCCTCTAGCCCAGCCCTCCAGGCTAGCCAACGTCGAGCTACAAATGCTCAAGCAATCATATCAAATCGACCAATCAAGTCCAAAATAAACCCCGAAGAGCAATGGGTTGTTACAAGACAACACGATGCATCTTTCTCTAGAGCTCAAAATTCACAGAGACCAGCGCCAGAACTTACCAGGTCATTTGCCCCACCACCTGTAGTTCAAGGCATTCCGTTGGTCTACATCACAGAATTGTCCGACCGCCTTCGGTCCGTATTTCCATATCCAAACTTCAACGCGGTACAGTCAAAGTGCTTCGAGAGAGTATACAAGTCTGACAATAATTTCGTCCTTGCATCCCCCACTGGAAGTGGAAAAACCGGTATTCTGGAGCTTGCTATTTGTCGTGCCATTTGCACCAACGGCACTGGTCAATACAAGATCGTTTATCAAGCACCTACGAAGGCTCTTTGTTCGGAGCGTCAGCGAGACTGGGAGAAAAGGTTCACCTATCTTGGTTTGAAATGCGTCGAGCTCACCGGCGATAGTGACAGTGAAGATCATCGAAATGTTCAAATGGCTAACATTATAGTCACGACTCCGGAAAAATGGGACTTCATAACCCGGAAATGGAAAGACCATGAGAAGCTCATGAAATTAATCAAGTTGTTTCTCATCGATGAGGTTCATATATTGAAAGAGGACCGAGGTGCAACGTTGGAGACTGTGGTCTCCCGCATGAAGACTCTCGGCACCAATGTACGATTTGTTGCCTTGTCAGCAACCCTCCCAAATTTTGGTGATGTTGCAACTTGGCTCGGTAAGAATGCCATGGAACCGAATGAGCCTGCCGACAAAGAAATTTTTGGCGAAGAGTTCAGACCCGTCAAATTGAAAAAACATGTCTGTGGCTATGTAAGCAATGGAAGCGACTGGACTTTCGACAAGTTTCTTGACAGCAAGCTGCCGGAAGTAATCTCCATGTATTCCGAACACAAACCAATCATGGTATTTTGCTGGACTCAAAAGGCGTGCCAGGCTACGGCAAAGGCCCTTTCCAGTTGGTGGATATCGACAGGCTCCAGAGATCGATGTTGGTGTCCGCCCACTAAGCCTCCTCAATTTCAGAATCGTGAACTTCGCGATTGTGCTGCGTCTGGAGTAGCCTTCCACCATGCAGGACTCGACTTTACTGACAGACTCGGTGTAGAAAAAGGATTTTTGGGTGGTGAAATTAGCGTCATATGTTGTACTTCAACGCTGGCTGTAGGTGTCAACTTGCCTTGCCACTTGGTCATCATAAAAAATACTGTCACATTCAGCAGTGGCTTAATTCAAGAGTATGACGATCTCAAAATCATGCAGATGCTTGGTCGTGCGGGGAGACCTCAGTTTGACAGTAGTTCCACCGCAGTTATTATGACCCGGCAGACAAAGGTCAATCGATATGAGAAAATGGTAACCGGACAAGAGTTACTAGAAAGCACCCTTCACCTTAATCTTATCGACCACCTAAACGCTGAAATAGTTCTTGGAACTATTTACGATCTGGCCTCGGCAAAGAAGTGGATTACAGGTACTTTCCTTTATGTTCGACTCAGACAAAACCCTAGCTACTACAAACTTCAAGGCTCCCGAATAGGACAGGAGTGGAATGAACAGCTGAACGAAATATGCGAACGAGACATCACCTCCCTACAGGAATGGGACTTAATCACCGATTCGCAACGTTTTCGACATACTGAGTTTGGGCACGCGATGGCACGCTACTACGTACATTTCAAATCGATGAAGATCTTCATGGACCTTTCACCAAAGCCCCAGATCTCGGAAATAGTAAGTGTTTTGAGCTGCTCGGAAATTGAATGGGGTATATCTTAACGTAGATTCAATAGCTTTCTGCGCTTGCCCAAAGCACCGAATTTGATACGATACGTTTTCGACCGGGAGAAAAGAGTTATTACAAGAGCCTTAACCAACTACATTCAATTCGTTACAAGATTCCAGTCACCCTCTCTTCTCCCGCACACAAGGTATCACTCATGATACAGTCAGTCCTCGGCGGAGCCAGCATCACTTGGGACGAGGAGATGCTGAAACATAAAGCTCAATACAACATGGAGTCGGCGACCATCTTCAAAAATATCAATCGACTAATACGCTGCATTATCGATTGTCAAATTGCCCTCGGGGACTCTGTGGGTGTTAGGAATGCTTTAATGTTGGAACGGAGTCTGTCTGCTAGAGCATGGGATAACGAAGCACGGATCTTGAAACAAATTGAGGATATTGGGGAGGTAGCCGTAACGAAATTTTTACGTGCTGGTATCAACTCTATTGAAGATCTGGAATGTACCGAGCCTCACAAAATTGAGTCAATTGTGGGCAGACTTCCACCGTTTGGACTCAAGATAGTAGACCGACTCAAGTTGTTCCCGAAACTTCGAGTATCGCTTCGAGTTCTACCAAACTCAGTATGTCAATGTTCTAAGCTATGTCATCAAAAACTGATCAGTTAGCAGATCAAAACAAGAAATGATGGAGTCATCATTCAAGTCAAGGCTGATTTCGGATTCATGAACGAAAAACCCCCTCAAAGTTTCAACGGCAAGCCTATCTATGTTTGTATCTTAATAGAGACTTCTGATGGACGAATGGCTCATTTTGCTCGAACTAGGTAAGCCGTTGATTTTTATATAACTACACCTTACTCACAGTCGCTAGTGGGCACAGACTCAACCAAGGGAAACACTTGGTGTCTGAAGCATTGGTAACGAGCACAGATCAATTTGTTAATTGTTATTTGATGTGCGATGGAATTGGTATGTACAATATACCAATTCTTAGATATATATTTACTCTTCTTTAGCTGGCACACAGCAACAAGCAGTAGTAAAGCCAAATATTGCCCCATCATGGTTTCCTGCTCCTAAAACGTCTGGAGAGGATAATTCTCTGCATCGAACTCAATTTCATCGCCCGACGCCAAACATGTCCGTACGGAGGATCGAGAATGTTGATGGTCATCGGCGGGTATCTGCAAGCAAGGACGAGTTTGATGAGGGTATTGATGACGACGAGCTAGCGCAAATTGCTCCCGAGGACCTCGAATTTGACCATATCGAGAACTACGCCAATCCTGTTGATGCGATTACAAGAAGAAACACGAGTAAGAACAAAGTGACGAAAGCACAAGCTACCATGAAGACGACTGGAAACTCAAATGAGAGCAACAACAGTGAGCCTAAGCAGTTAGACAATGGAAGGTGGGTTTGCAACCATAAATGCAAAGACAAGTCCTTGTGCAAGCACTTGTGTTGTCGCGATGGGCTTGACAAACCGCCAAAAAAAAACACTAGGGGAAAGTCTGTTTTTGGAAATGAACATGCTTCCAATGGCGAGCTGCAAAATGCAGCTGAGAAAGAAAAAAAAGCGCAGGCCAGGATTTCAGTAACCGTATCTAAGCGTAAAAGCTCGGCTACTATCGAGGAATTGGACATGACGCAAAATGATAAAAGGATAAAAACCGATTATGGTAGCAAAAGGCTAAGTGACTACCGAAATCTTCATCAACTCCATCAGAGCGTTCAAAAGAAGGATCCACCAGGCTCAATATCGTCGATCACGCGTAAAAGTCCCGGGTATCAATATGCTAAAGGGGGGGTTCATAGCTTATCGTTCTTGACAGACGAGAGGGAAACGCTACGGCCTACGTCGAGTGACTATGGCGATACTGAATTAGATGAGGAGTTATCATCCCACTTAAATCGCCCAGACTTCCGTACACAAAAGGACAGCAAGCAAGGAGATGATTATAACTTCAACATCCCACGGGAGAAACAAGGTTCACTTGACAGACACTCGGAGACATTCGGGGATGACGATTCGATGTTTGAGGATGCAATGGTTGGATTGGCTGACTCTCAGGCTCTCCAGACCACGAATAAGGATGCTGATCAAGACTTTGGGGACATTGAGGAGTTGTTCGACAAAGAGTATGAGGCCGACCAGAGGTTTGATGACTGCCCTAGACGACTTAGGATCGAATCAGAGTCTCCATCTTTACCCCACGAATTACCAGCTTCACAAGACGTTGAGACAACAATAATTACTTCTGAGAAACGCCATTCCCTCTTTTGTAACGACACTAGCAGTTCCATACCTGTGGCAGACAACTTCCGTACCGCCCAATCAAAACTGAACGCGCTCAGGGAATTGTTACATGGAGTAGACGCACTACCTAAGTCTCATACGTGTAAAATCAAAATTCAGCCAGGACTAGAGTTTGAGAACGGGGTTAGGGAGAATGACCTCATAGACCGGACAGAACTCGATGATCTCGATATGACTGAACCTCAGGAGAAACCTGTGCCCGATGGCTTCAAAGATCTTGAGCCGTGGCTGTTTGCGGAGTTTGGGGATGTTGTGGAGCTTGTTGATGAATGAGGAACCACATTCACTCGTCTTTATTCACTTGCGGCAGCACTTCCTTCGAGGACTTAGTCTTGTGTATCCAGCATCATTACATTCGCTATTGTAACAGAAAACAGATCTATGTAAAGTTTTACTTCAACTCTAGGAAGACTGCATTCCGATTTTGGTGGGATTGTAGCATGTACAACCGAATGAGGTAGCAACTGCACTAAATGATATCGGGCATATTTGGACCAATTTTCGATGGAGGATGAGATGGGAAAACCAGCTGACAGTTACCAGTATGATCTGTTGAAAGTTTGGTACGGTACTTATTCGATATATATATTCAACTTTCCAGTACTTTTTACTTATGCTGTTAGTCGTGTTCCCTTTGCTTCATATTGATTGTAATACTCGAGGAACGGATTGCGCGATGGTCTTGGAGTAATATGTTTCGTGAGTTATATCTAACCTGTTCAGGCTAGACAATTACCGGTTGTGACGACATCGATCGTGAGCGATAGTCGTTGTGCCAAACATCACAGCATGTGAGATTTAACAACAACAAATTGGACGCGTCGTGCACTCCAACTTGAGATACATAACCGAAAATTTCGGAATTACACACACAGATATTCACGATAAATTGTTTGCAGAATCTTCGATTTTCGATCCCAAGGATACGAAGCTTGTGGGGAACAGCAATCATGACACTTCTTCAGACATTTCTCAAGGCCACAGCCTTCCGAAACCCACTACTCCGCACACTTGTCCCTTCAGTTGCGCTCGCATATGGTATTCAGGCTGCTGTCGCGATACCGTCAATTGCTGGCCGCACCGAGCGCTTTTACGATCTGTCAGGCAGCTTGACATACCTCTCGTGTACTGCTATGAGCCTGTTTCTACCATACTTGAGAGCAAAATCTATGGGGGTTATTACTGGGGGGTTGTCGGAGTATCTTAGTGCGCCGGCGCCAGGACAAAGTTTCTGGTTTTGGAGACAAGCCGTGTTGAGTGCAGCAGTGGGGTTGTGGGCTACAAGACGTATGTTACTCATTTCTCTAACAATTGGTTAAGAGAAACGTAATCACATTGAATTGAGCTGATATGTGCATGCTAGTCGGAACCTTCCTCTTCAAACGCATCACGGACGATGGGCATGATTCCCGGTTCGACAAGATCCGAAATTCGCCTCCTAGTTTCTTCGTCGCCTTCTTCGCCCAGGCAACTTGGGTCTCTTTATGCCTTCTCCCTGTTATCACTACAAACGCGCTCCCACGATCTGCCTTTGCGCTCGCCCGGCTACAAGACGTTACCAAAACCCTTCCCGCTACCATCAGCGCAAACCCATACTTATCCGATATTATTGGCCTTGTGATCTTCGCCTTCGGCTTCACTTTCGAGATCGTTGCCGATCGGCAAAAGTCCGCCTGGAGCAAGGAGAAAAAGGAGAAAAAGCACTCGGAGGAGTTCCTGACAAGAGGGTTGTGGAGCCAATCGCGACACCCGAATTACTTTGGCGAAATGACACTGTGGACTGGAATTGCTATCGCTGCTGGAGGTTTGCTCGTTAGGAATTCGGCGCAGACAGGGTTGGGATTGTCCGGCGGTATTGGAGGAAGGGTGTTGGTTGCCGGGATGTGTGCGGCTAGTCCGGCGTTTGTAAGTTTTTTGTTGTTGAAGGTTAGTGGGATTCCACTTAGTGAGAATAAGTATGATAAGAAATATGGCGATAGGAAGGATTATAAGAAGTGGAAGGAGGAGACGCCGATGCTTGTGCCTAAGCTGTGGTAGGGGGATGTAGACCTATCTTTACCGGTATACGCTAGAGATTGTGTAGATAGCGATGAAGGATTTACAGATGGAATGAATTTTATTTTGGTACCATTTGAGCCAACTGTATTTTATAATCAGTGATTTGGGAAGTGCTGACTATCGGGTAGTAGATTGCATCTAAACTTAGAATTATAGGTATTAGCAGACTACTATGATGTTTGGACAAGCAATTGTGAAAGGAAAAGTTATGCCAAGATGTCAATATTTCTCTTTTCACGTAGCAAAAAAATGTGAAATCCATATCCCATCATGCATTCATCACAATGTTTATGTTGTTCGAAAGCTTCCCAGGCTGAGCTGTAAGGCGCATCACGTGTTGCGCTAAACGGCTTGGCATTTGGATGCACCCTGCGAGCTGCATCATCACCGGCCAAAGGCAGCTATCACCAACAACCTTTTCCCGACCAACAACACCCCCAAGCGCTTGAGACAAGCTTCGTGCTATCGGAGTACTTGTCTGTAGAGTGGCCATCATGGCCCCCACCAAGGATACAATGTTCCGCTCGGCGGACATGTCCCTGACGCAGCTCTACATCTCCAACGAAATAGGGCGCGAAGTCGTCTCTGCTCTTGGAGAGCTAGGCGTAATGGACTTCCGTGATGTGAGTCACAGCCCGACTAACTTGAAGCTTTATCCAAAGCTCCTATGATGGAATTCGATGACCTGAAGGCTAACAAGATTGCTTTTCCTAGCTCAACTCGGAGACCAGCGCCTTCCAACGTACCTTCACGCAGGAGATTCGCAGACTGGACAATGTGGAGCGACAGCTTAGTTCGTCAAATATAGATCGTGCGATGGGGGTATAGCTGACTGTGGATAGGATACTTCCATGCGCAGATGGAAAAGGCAGGCATTCCGATGCGATCCATCTACGATTTCAACAACTCGTTTACTGCGCCTTCCGCCTCCGAGATCGACGAGCTTTCCGATAAGAGTCAGAATTTAGAGGTTAGGGTTTCGTCCCTGAATGAGAACTACGAGACGTTGAAAAAGCGTGAGGTAGAGCTCACGGAGTGGCGTTGGGTCCTCAGGGAGGCTGGTGGCTTCTTCGATAGGGTAACAACCCCAATTCTATCGTATATAAGGTATAAATCTAACCAAATTTACAGGCTCGTGGCCAAACTGAGGAAATTCGCCATTCCCTGGACAACGACGATGCGCCTCTTCTCCAAGATGTTGAACAGCATGGCCAAGCCGAGGCTGCCGGAGATCGATCCTTCTCTGTCATGAATATTGGCTTTGTGGCAGGTGTGATTCCTCGCGAGCGTATTGCCGCTTTCGAACGAATTCTCTGGAGAACCCTTCGCGGCAACCTGTATATGAACCAATCTGAGATACCTGAGCCCATTATCAACCCGGAGAACAATGAGGAGGTCAGCAAGAATGTCTTCATTATATTCGCCCATGGAAAGGACATCATTGCGAAGATTCGAAAGATCTCTGAGTCGCTTGGTGCCGACCTCTACAGCGTAGACGAGAATAGTGAACTCCGTCGTGATCAGATCCATGAGGTCAACACCCGATTAGACGATTTGGTGAAAGTGCTGCAAACAACCAAGTCGACCCTAGATGCGGAGTTGACCGTGGTTAGCCGAAATCTAGCAGCTTGGATGGTCATTATCAAGAAAGAGAAGGCAACTTACCAGACGCTGAACAAGTTTTCGTATGACCACCAGCGCAAGACGCTTATCGCCGAAGCATGGGCCCCCACCAATTCCCTTGGACTAATCAAGTCCACCCTTCAAGATGTCAACGACAGAGCGGGTCTATCCGTCCCTACCATTGTCAATCAAATCAAAACTACCAAAACTCCACCAACTTTCTTCAAGAGTAATCGGTTCACCATCGGTTTCCAGACTATCATTGATGCGTACGGCACCATTAAATACCGCGAAGTCAATCCCGCCCTTCCTGCAATCGTCACCTTTCCTTTTTTCTTCGCCGTCATGTTTGGTGACATGGGTCACGGTATCATTCTTCTCGCAGCTGCCGTGGCTATGATTTACTACGAGAAAAGGCTCATGCGAAGCAAGTTGGACGAACTCTTCTCCATGATATTTTATGGTCGATACATTGTTTTTATGATGGGCCTCTTCTCCATCTATACTGGTGCGCTTTACTGCGACATGTTCTCCAAGGAGCTTCCCCTCTTCAAGTCTATGTGGAAATGGAATGTAGACAAGGATGGCAACCTCGGCCCCGGCGCTACTCGCGTGGAAGGTTATACATATCCATTCGGTCTTGATTGGAGATGGCATGACACGGACAACGATCTACTCTTTTCCAACAGCTACAAGATGAAACTTAGTATCTTGCTTGGTTGGTGCCACATGACCTTCTCGCTCATGTGGTCTCTTGTCAACGCACGTTATTTCCACACGCCGATTGACATTTGGGGCAACTTCGTGCCTGGAATGATCTTCTTCCAGTCCATCTTTGGATACTTGTCTTTTACCATTGTCTACAAGTGGTGTGTGGACTGGGCTGCGCGTGGAATCAACCCACCCAGTCTGTTGAACATGTTGATTCTCATGTTCCTTCAGCCAGGCACCCTCGAAAAGCCTGATGAGCCGCTATATGCAGGACAAGCTACAGTTCAGGTTATCCTACTCCTCATGGCTCTCGTTTGCGTGCCCGTCTTACTCTTCCTGAAGCCGATGTATCTGAGATGGGAACACAACAAAGCTCGCGCTTTGGGTTACCGTGGAATCGGGGAGAACACCCGTGTCAGCGCCCTTGACGACGATGATGACGAAGGTCAACTTCTCAACGGCGGTTCACGAGAGAGCTTTGGAGATGACGAAGACGGAGTCGCCATGATCACTCAAAACATTGGACATGGTGATGGCCACGAAGAATTTGAGTTTAGCGAGGTAATGATTCACCAAGTCATTCACACCATTGGTAAGTTTATCCCTCATGTCACAAGTAATCAAATACTAACATGTATGTCTAGAATTCTGCTTGAACTGCGTCTCTCACACTGCATCATACCTCCGTCTCTGGGCTTTATCGCTCGCCCACCAACGTCTCTCCATCGTGCTCTGGGATATGACGATGAAGATTGCATTCGGCTTCACCGGCATTGGTGGCTCCATTCTCATGGTAGCTGTGTTCTACATGTGGTTTGTGCTTACGGTAGTGGTACTTTGTGTCATGGAGGGCACTAGTGCCATGTTGCACTCGCTGCGTTTGCATTGGGTGGAGGCTATGAGCAAGCATTTCATAGGTGATGGTGTGCCATTTGAGCCTTTTAGCTTCACGACATTATTGGAGGAGGAACCCGTCCAGTAGTTTTGATTCCATTCTTTTCCTTCCCTTTTTGTACTGTAGGATGCGAGACACATTGGAGGGCTTTGGCAGATTCTGCTGAAGTGGTTTCCGGTCGTGTCTTGTCTGTAGATAGAATGTACCAGTTCACCTGTAGCTCACGTATTGTGTGTTTTTGCCCTGTATGTTGGGGATAAGATTAATCGCGCGGAGACGGTGGCTTTTGCGTGCTCCGCTGTGGATCTTGAGGAGCTCGAGCCTGGTTACTGGGTTTTTGTTTCATATTCATCGTCATCCTCGGTGTCCGTGATGCTCTCCTTTTTAATTTTTTTTTTGGAAAAGCGTCAATATTGTATCGGGCTGGCCGTAGGCTCCTCGGCAGACTCGGGAGTTTACATAGTATGCTCTTTGAGTTTTTCAAGTTTAGAGGGTTCACACGACGAACAATGCTCGTCGGGTTGCGGCGTAGCTCTCCGTTCCCTGTTCATCCATCTCACCCTCAGTGCCCGAGATTTCCCTTTTGCAAAAAGGCCTCATAGAGATAGTTTTGGGATGACAAGGACAGGGTGGCAGATAGCGAGGCGCCTAATTCCCGCAGCGTTGCCAATCGACGGGCCGGTCCCGCGTGTGCTGTGACATTCAGGCGCACGCCATGGGCACCAATGTTCTGCTCACTGCGTATGCAGCCCATCTTTAGCCCTTTCGAGGCAGTCTTAAGGGAGCTGAAGTGGGCGGGCACATATCATGGCTTGCGTTTATCAGTATGCCGGCTCTGAAGGGTACTAGCCTGCAGCATCGGCAAAAGAAAAGGCATGGGAATTGGAATGCAGAGGATTGGGAGGATGTCACCGCCTTTCGAGCGTGCTGATGGAGGGGAGGATTGCGTACATAGTGGCGGTGTGGTTTCTGCACTGTGGAGGATGGCTGGGTGGTGATTGGCCGGCGCTACCCCGGAAGTGGGTGAGAGGGGCAAGTGGCTGATGGGTGGAGGGGTGTGCGTGGTGCTCAGCTGGGGCATTGTTTATAAAGGCTGCCTTTTCTCTCACGCATTTGGGGGCGTGTTGCGGGCCTTTTTTTTCTGCAAGCGATCCATTTCGCGTGTGCCTTGTTTCTTGTGTTTGACGGACCACAGTCGCTCTGCTCGTCCCCATTGATTGACACTAGACAACACCTATCGACCAGACGGAAACGAAAGCTGGATAGCTACAGCCTTGCACAATGTCTTTCTCAGCTTCCAAAGTTCCCATTCTCAGGTCCTCAGGGACCTTCAGCGAGAGGAGGTTTTCGACCGGAAAGGGGCCGACGGACAGTGGTGAGTTGGACACTCTTCCAATATCAATCTTCTTTCTTCTCGTTGCTCTACGACATCGAGGTTGCTTCACAGTTGTGTTTCGTTTGCATTTTATTTTATTTTATTTTTTGAAGTGCATGATATCGTGGGGAAGCCCGCTGGCATGCCTCGACCAGTTGTGGGAGGGATCGTGACCACGTTCTCGAGCTGGGAAGACACAACCCTAGAGATGGCAATTTTGGCGACAACTTCCCGTTATTGCTTTTCAATTCTCTGCATCTTATCTAGAGCAACTACCTAGAGCTTCCTTCAGCTGAGCCGTGGGTCCCCACTGTACAACCCACATTCCCAGTCATGTCCACTCCACTCCCTGTACACAGCAAACCTTGCTCGGAGCCCGACTCAAAAGCTAGCAAACTAACTCGCCGCTCCACGACAGAACTTAGTTCAAAGATCCACCGGCAATTCCGCCAATCTCACGAAGGCCATAAGCCGCATGCTGGTCTCGACCCCTCGCGTGCCTCGACCGGCGTAGTCTGGACGAGCGAGCGTGCCTACGAACACGGGTTCCTCGAGCACCCTGAGAAGTGGGCCAATTTGGGACAGGGAGCTCCTGAAGTCGACGACGAGATTCAGGGTTGCTTTGATAGACCTAAAGAGGTCGATATCAGCAGCAATGGACGAGAGTATGGGCCCACCGCAGGTATAAGGCCACTCAGAGAGGCCGTTGCAAAGTTGTACAATGAACATCACCGGAAGTGGAGGAAGAGCCAATATACTTGGTGAGTGGGGAGATATTTTCCCAAAAAGAAATCGGAGATATGAGAGAAGAATGCTAATAATGGACAGGGAGAATGTGTGCATTGTACCTGGTGGTCGTGCGGGTTTGATCCGTATTGCTGCAGTGTTGGGAAACTGCTATCTAGGCTTTTTCATTGTCAGTTTTTATGAAAATGAGTGGTTATTGAAGCAGTTTACTAACATATCAACAGCCCGATTACACAGCGTACAACGAGATGTTGTCACTCTTTAAAAACGTATGTCCAACCTTAACCCAACCCACCCCCCTATTTCCTAAAAAGAATTCTGTCTCACAATCCCTAGATCGCCGCCATCCCCATTCCCCTCGGCGAAGACGACAAATATCACATGTCCCCCGACAAGATCGCCGAAGAAATCGCCCGTGGAACTTCCGTGATCCTGACGTCGAACCCGCGTAACCCTACAGGTCAAATGGTCTGCAACCCCGAGCTCGCCCAGATCCAGAACATTTGCCGTGACCGCGCGACCCTCATCATGGACGAGTTCTACTGTGGTTATAACTACACCACAAACTGTGACGGCACCGTCATCTCAGCGGCTGACAACGTCGAAGATGTAGACGAGGACGACGTCCTCATCATTGACGGACTCACCAAGCGTTTCCGTCTCCCTGGATGGCGTGTAGCGTGGGTTCTAGGCCCCAAGGAATTCATCAACGCCATCGGCTCATGCGGTTCCTATCTCGATGGTGGCTGCAATGTGCCATTCCAAGAAGCTGCAGTACAAATGCTCGAACCCCCCCGCGTCCGCAACGAGATGCGCGCTCTGCAAACGCACTTCCGCAACAAGCGCGACTACGTTATCGGCCGTCTTCAAGAAATCGGGTTCAAGTTCCCCTTCATGCCAAACTCAACCTTCTACCTCTGGCTCGATCTTAGCGCGTTGCCAGATAGCATCAACGATGGGTTGAACTTCTTCCAGGCCTGTCTCGAGGAGAAGGTCATCGTCGTCCCGGGAATCTTCTTCGACTTGAACCCGAGTAAACGCCGTGACCTGTTTGATTCGCCCTGCCACCACTTTGTGAGATTAAGTTATGGACCTAGGATGGAGGTCTTGATCAAGGGCATGGATGCCATCGAGCGCATTGTCAAGAAGTAAGTTGTTCCCCAATATAGGTTACTACCGCCTCCCCCATCCCCAACCCCCCACTAGAGCTGAAGGTTAACCAATCGTGAATAGGCACAAAGCAGAGCCGCAACCCCCAAGCAACGTCCGACCTCGAGGCACTCCCTCTTCCAAATAGACGCGCATACATGGATGTTGCCCCATCACAACAAGGCTAACAACCCTAGAAATAGTGGAATAAAGGCACTGGAAGGAACATGAAGTAATGCATAGGATAAAAGGTAGAATATCCAAAAAAAATTATCTTACCGGAATTCTCTTTATACACATGTCTCCAAGATCCAATACAATCACCTTATGCTCAAAACCTGCCTACCATCGTGAACATCTTCACCTAGTATAGAGTCTTGCAAGCATCATGCCCCCGGTACCCAGCTCTATATTCATAGTATCAAGGAGAGAGAAATTGTGCAAACTTCCCACCCTCGGTTCTGTTCTTCTACCCTACCCCTGGTTTTTGACACTAGCTAAAGAAAGAAAGAGAGAGAGAGAGGACACAAGCATCTAGACTTTGGAACAAGCTTTTGCTAAGCATCCATCTCTCAGCAAGCTAAAAGCTTCGAGAACCGGGACCTGCATGCTGTTGAAGGGGGAGCAATGTATAAATGGCGTGATCTAAACCGCACACCGACAATCCCCCTCACGTACGTCAGACATGCATAGCAAATCACAATATGTTGGTCCAAACAGATCAATTTACACGATGAACACACATCGTCATCTCATCATCTCGTCAACCACAGCGATAATAATACAATACAACATAACCTCCACTGTGTAGCCTCATAGCAGAAAAATGCCTGCTATCGGACACAAACAATAACGCTCCAAGAACGCCAAGCTGTAAGTGCCATTGACCCCGGCTCATATCATCAACGCGTTCAAGTTTTCATACAATTGATCGCTAGCAGTATGCAACAGCCCGCTCAAACAACTAATAATATGCAGGGAAGAGCTCCACATCAACAACCTCGCTACCTTTTGAACGCATTTTCTACGTCTTTAGCACCCCAATCCATGTCCACTTCGCTAGCATACACGTCTTGATTAATGCGAGTCGTACGGTCAAACACATCAACATATTTCTTCTCGCACTCCTTGAGGACTTTGAAAACGAGGTCTCGGCTGAGTCCTGGGTCGTCCGCGTCGCCAAAGTGTTTGTCAACCCGTTTCTTGAGGGCTTCAATTCCCTTGCGGAGTTCCTTAGAGTCGTTGGCGTGTAATAACTTTTTGAAGATGGAACGGGAATGCGAGGATCGAGTGGCGACGGCTTGGGGGCTAGAGCCGGGTTGGACGAGTAGGGTCTCTGTTGATTCAATGAATTCCTAAAGTACTGGTTAGCCTGAAAAATATTGAGGAAGCTGATAAGCGCGTACGAGAAGCTTGCCCAACGGCCGGCGGATCACGGCATCGACATAGAGTCCCATATGCTCCTTCATTTCGTTCTCTGCCTTGGTTTTCCACTCAGAAAGCACATCATCTGCGCGTGTGTCTACTTCCTCGATATAGTGGTTCATGTTCTCGATGAGCAGGATATGGTAGTTAAGAGCTTCTTTGTCTTCAGGGTCGCCTTGTCCTTGGGAAGCCATGACCGCGGGTGATTCTTTCGCGATAACCTTTACACTTTCAAACATGGCCTTGTTAATCTTTTGGTAAGCATCGTCCACCATACGCCTAATCTCAAGTTGACTGTCCTCATCCGCTGCTGGTAACATGTTCTCAATCGCAATAGAGAAGTGAGGAAATGTCTTGAAGAAGGCAATGACTCCTTTCCGCTTCTTGATTTTCACTTTGGTATCCTCAATAGCCCGAATTTGCTCATCGACAAATCTGACGAAAAGCCCAGTGAGGTGCTCATGTACTTTCTGGAGAGTCCTTGTGAGGAAATCTTGGTTCGAATCCTCAATTTCTCGAAGTTTGCGATCGACAGCGCAAATGATACCCACTCCTTGCCTTATGAAGGGTTAGCTAAGAAGAAGACAATCCCAAACGTCCAAACTTACAGCGGATCAGTCTTAACAGCCCATCCCACAATACTTTGAATCTCCGCAGGCCAGAAGGAAAATATCTCCTCCATGACCCCAGCCACTTGTTTTGCCATGGCACGATCAGATTCATATTGCTTTCGAAGTCGAAGGTTGGTTGTCCGACGTTCTTCGGGTGGTGCTGTGATCACGGCTTCGGGGAAGTCGACTGCGTTAGTGGAGGTGGCGTGAAAGAAGTCTGTTACAAAGTTTTGTTCTGTTAATAGCAGAGGACTTATGTCCGCGAGGATCTTGGAAAAGACGTCGTACGCGTACAGTTTTCCATCCTGCGCTTTATTTACTTTAGGTTCTTTATCTCCCGACGCTGCGCGAAGGCCTCGAGCCAAAGTTTGACTTCTTTTGACGGTGAGTTTCCTCGCTGCCGCAGGAAAGCTCTCTGTCTCCTTTTCTTGCGCCGTGAACAAAAGATCTTGTTCATCACCAGTAGGCTTGCGAGCGAATCCTTTCCATGCTACGATATTATCGTGGATCTCATCTTGGTATACCTGCCCTGCTTGGACTTGATATACTCGAATTAAGGCGACCCAAGACGACCGGTCAATCTCTTTGGCGAACAGAATGAGCGGGCTTAGCATCCACAACATATTACGACCGGAATCGTGTGCCTGAATATTGGACTCGATTGAGGGCATGCTTGCTTTGTCGATATTAGAAAGTACATCCTTAGTTTCCATGAAAGCGGCACCGAAGGTGATGTCCATGTGCTTCTTCAAACGGTCCAGGAACATAGCGCTCTCGTTAAGGTATCGGTCTTTCTTCTCTTGCAAGGCTTGCATGGTGGCAAGCTCACTATTACCAAATCCTGAGTTACTGGTAATTTTGCTAAGGTCATCAGTGGTACTCGATCGGTTGCCCACAATAGTCGCTGGATCGATAGTGACCAATGCCTTGTAAAGCAAAACTAAAGACGACTCGATAGCTTTCAGTCCATTCACCTTTCCTATCTGGGAGCGCCTGAGGGGCTCTAGTTGGTCTGCAGTGATGGAGATGGTGTTCACTAATTGCTGCAATTCGGTTTGTAACAATTTTTGGTTGGCTGTTTGAACCTGTAAACCTTGACTTTGGGCTTCGATGAATGCGATGTCGTCGTTGAGACTCTATAAACGTAAGTCAGTTTCATGTACATATGCAATGTAAAGTTGAGAAGGGTGGGTGACAGACGCTAAGCTCCACATTGTACAGTGTCAGTAGACCTTCTAACTCATCGCACTCTGCGATTGCACGATCAAGCATCTTTTCAACCGCCTCTACACGATCATCCTTTTGTTCAAGATGATTGAGCCAACTACCAGCTTCGACCCGGGCAATCTCACGCTTAATGTCGGATTCCAGGGTCTCGATATTCCTAGCTGAAAGTTCACTACTACCCCATCCAAATTCAGAGAGCAAGCTTTCAAACTCAAGCCCGCGGTTATCTAGCATGTTGGGATCAATGCCAAGTTTGGAGATGTTCATGATCTGGTGGTTTGATCTTCGCCTCTTCCGTCGCACTTCTACTTCAGTTTCCACCTTGGCTATGGCTTTTTCGGGCGAGGGCGAAACTACAGCGACTTTGGATGCTTCATCTGCGACGACTGGAGCTGGAGTCGGGTCCAATGGGCTCGATATGGTCAATGAAGGTACTACTTCTGTATCAATGGTGGGTCGCTCCTTAGATGCCCGATCTAATACTGGCTTGAGTTCTGGTTCGGGTTTCTTCTCTTCCTCCTCTTTAGGCGTTGGCCGCTGTGGTACAAATACTGCATTGATACCATCTGCTTCATCAGATGTCTTGGCTTCTTTAGTTTTCATCTTGGCGGCTGCACCATTGGCACGAGGTTTGAAGGCGCCCATGGCGAGTGCGGCGTTACGTATGTTTTTCTTTACATCACTCTTGCTCGCCTTGCTCTTGATCATAGGACCTAATCCTGGGCGATACCCGGCTGCACCCTCATCTTCTGTTGTTGGGGACATGGTTTTTTCTGTGGTGGCAGACTGTGGCTCTATAGGAGATTGTTCTACAGATGGAGGGAGAGCATCTTTAGACTCTGTGGCCTTTGGTATTTGTGGTAGTGGCGACGTGGGAGGGGGTTGGAAGGGTTGAGGCGACGCTAACGGTCTCAACGCCGGTACCGCTTGCACAGTTTCTGGTTCTATTGGAGGCCGAGTAGGGGCAACGGGTGCTTCATATGAGGTAGGCTTGGACCGTTCTGGAATATCTTGCGGTCTTCTCCCAGCCTGAAGACTTAGGGGAGTTGGGGGCGATAGAGGAAGATCTGCGTTAGACTCGACATTGCGTGAAAGCTGGTCCGACTGTGCGCTAAGCATAGGGGGTCTTCTACGCACAGGAGGCTCGCTTATTGGGCCACGATCTTCGGGCATAGGTTCATCGTTCCGACTAAAAGCAGAGCTTGCGTTGCTTTGCGCGGTTCCAGGTCTGAAACCCCTCGGAGAAGGATCCCTTTTGACTGATGCAGAATACCCATTGGGCTTCCGTTGTTCTGTTGCAATAGCACCCGCCCCTACACCGTCATAAGATGGTTCGTCGAAGGACTTCTGTGATCGCTGTGAATGTTGTGATCGCGCATCATCAGCTTGCGGACGTCGGCCTGGACCAAAGCTAGGAGCAATCGACGATGCGCTTATGGACTCGGGGGTTTTGGGTCGCAAATCTGTTCGTGAAGATTTTGAAGTCAACCGCTGGGATGATGCTGTTGGTATAGGAGGGGTTGATAGAGCTCCTTGCGAAGGAGGCATGGGCCTCATTTGTTCTCGACTTGGTGGTGAGCGCATCTGCTCTTGACTTTGAGGTGATCGCATAGCTTGATCCATTGATGGTCTCGGCCTTGGTTGCCACTGTCCGTCTGCTCCTTGTGCAAGTGGTGTAGCACCGTTGAGGATGGGTGGAGGCCTTCGGCCGGGATCCTCCCGCCCTGGTTGACGGATTGGGGGTGGCCTTCTATCACCTTCTGCCGTTGGAGGTCGCCGTGGGGGTGGCCTTCTATCCCTGTCATCAGTAATAGGAGGCGGCCGTCTGTCGCCACCTAAGGGCTGTGGTCTCCCGGGCGGAGGAGTCTGCTGCTGCATCCCTGGCGGGAGAGGGGATCTGGGGGGCATTTGAGGAGATTGAGTTGTTGATGAAGGAGAGGCAGTTGAAGCTCCGGCCAGGCCTTTCCGAGGCGGTCGGGGTCCTGGGGCTGCTAACTCCGGTTTGCCACCAGTCAAGCCATTGAGCTCGGCGGTACTGAATCCCGTCAAAGCTGGGAAGTTGCCTTGAGTGTATTTATGAAAGATTTTGATCATGCTCCCAATGAAGAATTCTTTCTCCTTTGCTGTGCCTGCCTCCCAGTAATAGGGTTTTTGAATTGTAACAATAAATCCAATATCCCCTGCCCACTTTTGACGATTGGATTCCTCCTCATTCCTGGGCTTCATATGGACAAAGTTCTCTACACCCGAGAGTTCCTCCATGTTCCAGGTCTTGCCGATAGAGAAGGAGCCATTTGCATTCTCGCGGGCCTTATGCAGCCGCACTCTGCCAGTTGCACGCACCGAAACGATTATGACCCTGGGCTTTTTGTTCGCAGGATTCGCATTTGGAGGAGGTGGGGACTGTGGGTAAGTCGCGTCTTCCTGGACCCGGATATGGGTGATATAAGACTCGATGACTTCGCAGTTGTTAGCGTCGCTGATATGATGGTGGTTTTTGTGAAGGGAGAGAAAGGGGAGATAGATTTGTAGAGGATCATTTGAGGTCATTGGGGCAAAAGGTAAGAAAAGACGTACGTTGCCCTTGTTCGTCAACTTTGGCAAAGCAGCTCTCTGTGATACGGCGCCGCTCGTCGTCAAATCGCTCCGCTCGCGACATGGCCGATGCAGAAGTCATGGAGCTTGCCACCGAAGGCGAACCACCTGGTGGACGCCGCGTCTCATTGCTGGGTCTCCTGTTGCCCCCGGGGCCGCTCCGCGACCGCGGGTTTCCATCCATGATGCCTCCCAGCTATCTCAAAACAGCAGTAGTGCGTAGTGTGCAGCGCAGGTACTTCGCTCGCAGTAGTTCCTAGGCCGGAGCCGTCAGGCGGGTGTAGGCGATGGAGGGGATCTGGCCATGGGACGGAGAGCTCGTGTCGCAACCTTGGACGGAGGCAGGAGGGAGCTAACAGGGGGGATATTCGCGTTGATTGATACTTTGGAAGCGCTAGCAAGGTGATCAACTATGCTTTCCACGATATCCGAAGTGAGGGAATAGGAATGGAGGGGGATTGCTCTATTTGGCGTGTGCTCGACCACCTCGAGGACGACGTCTGCGACACCTCCACCGGCCTTGGCGTCGGATCATCGCCGAAGTAGGGCCGCCAGGTAGAACTTTTTTTCTTGCAACTTGCGATTTGCGCCTCACCGTCAATCCACAACACACTCACACCCTCACCCTCACCCACATACTACCGTAGACGCTCGCCATAGCATAAACAACAAGCGCCATGGCAGTCAGCAAGAAGGGGGAAAGCCACGAAAAGAAACAGAAAACACAGAAGAAGCTTGCCAACAATACAGTACGCATCAAGCTACTTACCAAACTCAACCACATACTGACAAATCCTCATAGGCGCCAGCACCACTGCTAAAACTAGTTCACGACTTCCTCGAATCAAATGGCTATGTAGATGCTGCCAAAAACTTGCAATCCGAGACCAACCTCGACACCAAGGGCGCAACAGATGGCTACCCAGAATTGTCCAAAATATTCGCCGATTGGAAGGAGACTGCTCATTCTCAAAGTACACCACTGAAGGGCGAGAATGTCCCTGAGCCAATGGACGTAGACGAGAGCGATGCCAGCAGTGATTCGAGCAGCGACTCTAGTAGTGACTCTGGTAGCAACTCGAGCAGTGAGTCTAGCAGCGAGTCGGAGGCTGAGGAAAAGAAGCCCACAAAGAAGAAGGCGCAAGCGAAGAAGACCCCAGACTCCAGCTCTGATTCTTCAAGCTCAGACTCCGACTCCGAAGCAGAGGCACCACTCGTGAAAAAGACCAAGGTCGCGAAAACCGCCTCTTCGTCTTCCTCTGACGCCTCTTCATCTGATTCATCGTCCTCTAGCGACTCCTCGAGTGAATCTGACAACTTTATTGCGGCCAAAAAAACTGCGCTCCCTGAGTCTGAGTCCGACTCCTCCGATGATTCTAGCAGTTCCGATTCGTCTTCAAGTGATTCAGACAGCGACTCCGACTCCGACTCTGAAGAGAAGAAAGTCAAACCTACCAAGAGTAAAAAGGTCGCTTCAGTATCATCGTCATCATCCTCCAGCTCCTCCGATTCTTCCAACGACTCAAGCTCCTCCGACAGCGATTCCGACTCAGCGTCCATAAAAAAATCTACCATTAAGAAAGCCACGGGGCGAACCAAGAAGGCCGCCGCTGCCTCTTCAAGTGCCGATTCAAGCTCGTCCTCTAGCGACTCTTCCTCCTCATCAGACTCTGATTCTGATTCTGATTCTGATTCCAAGAAAAAGGGAAAGCCAGGGAAAGCCAGCAGTCCTTACGACCGTAAGAACTCTTCCGAATCGACCACAACAATCGGCCGTAGCTCCCCCGTGCCCACCCCCAATAACAAACGCAAGCGCTCCGCCGAAGCCGAAGCCGAGACCACACCAAAACCACCTGCCAAGAAGCATAGCGGCGAGCGCTTCCAGCGAGTGAAACCTGACACCAAAATAGATCCTCGTTTCGCCAGCAATCAATATGTCTCATACGATTACGCTGACCGAGCGTTCGCCGACTTGCAACCTACGAAGGGTAAAGGGTTCACGAAAGAGAAAAATAAGAAGAAGCGGGGTTCCTACAAAGGTGGGCTGATAGATACGGAGGGTGGCAAGAGCATCAAGTTCGACGATTGAGACTAAAAATCGGAATTTTGGTGTGTTCAATTCGTCCCGGCTGCTAAAGGAAAGTGGCGACATCTGTTGAAGCAGCAAGAAGCATGAAGTCGGCTCGGCGTGACCAGCATATCCATCTCCACCCTATAGTTGTTTTATGCCCGGAAAGAGGTGCTGACTCGACGGGAGTGGGAATGTCCGGGCTGTTTACGGAGCCACAACTCTTAGATCTTTCTCATACACGGATTGGTTGGCTCTATGTTCCTGTGGACAAAGATATAAAAGCTATGTATCCTTGGTTCCTTTTTGGTGGCCCTTTTCAGATGGTTACGGCGCATCACAGAAGGACTAGATAGCTTTCTAAGTTAATGTAACAAATTACACACATGTTCAACACTCGGTTGCAAATATTTTTGACTCCCTCAAAGGTTGAAATTGTGTGATGGAAAACGGTGAAGCTGTGATCAACAAGATGTAACTGCAGCAGCCCATGTATTTATCAACATACTAGTATTTTCAAGATTCTTGTTACAAATGGAGACTTCCCATGTCCATCTTTATTTGTCCATCTCTAGCCCTGCATCTTCAACAATGAGAAGGACCAATTTTCTGCTCTCGTCCCTGATTTCCTGTTTCTGACTAGTCATTGACACAGATCCCCAAATACACATATTAGCGTATGAGGAAAGGAATTTCAATCCCGTCTTGTTGCTTAATTGTGTTTCTGATCCATCAACAAGCCCTCATCTTCAAGCCTCTCCAGCTGAACATTCTTTTCTCGCTCGTTATCTTCATAGTCGATTAAACATAAATCCCTCATCATTCCTTCCCCAACACAAATTCCACGGGCAGATTCATGCCCACCTTCCTCGCCGTCAACCTAACCCTCTCCTCCTCGCTCATCCCCATTCCGGGGTTATACCTTTCTATCAATGTCGCATACATCCGTTGAGCTTGGATATACTGCACGAACTGCTCAGCCTGTTGCAATTGCGACCTTGCATCCGCGGACTGTGGATGGGTGAAAGAGGCTCGGACCCGGAGTTGAAGTGGCGAGGGTGCGGAGAGTTTCTGATGTGCAGTTTTGGTGGGGGAATGAGTGTTCCGTGTAGGGAGTTCGCGGAGAATGCGTCGGTAGAGGGAGAGGACTTGGGGACGGGTTTGGGATGCCATTTTGAATTGGGCTTCGGGGTTCTGAGTAGGTGAATTGAGGTGGGTTAACAAGTAGGAGTGGGATGGGAGGGGGATGCGGAGGTGCTGCGGCGAAAAATGTATAACGTTAATGGAGCTCGGACCACTTGAGATTTTCGTCCACATGAACATCAGTTCAAGATCTCAGCTTCAATTCTAAGCCAGACCAACCCCATAATGGCGCCTTCATCGATGAATCCGCTGTATATATGTAGAATATGCATTCAACGCCTCTCCCGGCGGCCATCCCTCCAGAAGCCTACTATGCACAGCCTTTGGTCCTCCCACTATGCAACCTCGACAGCCCGTCACATCAAAGCGAAGCAAGATTCCACCTCCAAAAGGCCGATAGATACAACCCGTCTCCGCGCTCGCGCTCCCTCCTCACAAGTTCACCGACTCGAGGCTCCACTCCGTCGGACAAAACGCCCCAACCAACCTACCCCCGAACGCCTCAGAGTCCTGCGCAACAATAAAGTTGCTGGAGTCTACAAACGCGTTTTTCCTTGGGAAGTCGTTCCTCCTTCCCGACTTCCCCCGAACCATATAATAGACCTTCTCACCCCCCCTCCGACAAACCCCCCAATTCGAAAGCAACTATTCGCAACCCCCACACCCGAAGACCTTGAGCCTTCAAAGCCCACAGTGTTCAGACCCGCAAAGCCGGCTACACATCATAAACTACATTTCGGGAAATTAGAGGCATGGAATTGGTACTGGGATACAATGCCACCCTCAATACCTGCGACACTGGAGGCGAACCGTTTCTTTACGAATGATAGCACAGCACAGTTTCTACGTAGCGTGGCCAAGTTTCGTCATTTCCCGGAATCGGATGTGCCTGAGGTTGCATTCGTGGGGAGATCTAATGTCGGGAAGAGCAGTTTATTGAATGCGATTGTCAACGCAGATGTTAAAGAACTTCTCGCGCGAACTAGCAAAACCCCAGGTTTTACTAAGACAATGAATATGTATGGCATCGGCGGTGCAGACGGAATCCGTGTCCGCAAAGGCAAAAACAACGGTCACGATAAGATTGTCGGTATGCGAGGCCTCGTTATAGTAGATATGCCTGGCTACGGCGAAGGTAGTCTAGCTGAATGGGGTGCAGAGATCATGAAATACATACAGTCGCGAAAGCAATTACGGCGTGTCTTTGTATTGATAGATGCACATCACGGCATTAAAGATAAAGATAGAAGTCTACTCGCAAGTCTCAGATTGGCCGGCGTAAGCCACCAGGTTATCCTCTCAAAACTAGATCGCGTATACCTCCCTGTCGCCGACTCTCTTACACATCTGTACACCAAAACTAGCACGATCAAACCCATTGGCGCTCTCTCAGACCTCAGCGCTAAAATGACTGATATCAAAGACGAGATCCAGCCCCAACACGGCGGCAACGCGCTGGGTGAACTTCTAGCCTGTTCTTCTGAGATCCTCGTCGATGGTAGATTATTGGGTATTGATAGTATTAGATTCGCTATGCTTCAGGCAGTAGGCCATCAGTTTAGTTTTGAGAGGAACAGGTTAAAAGAGAAGAATAGTAGGAAGAGAAGGTGGAGGGTAATGAATACGGATCGGCCGCTGAGGAGAGAGGAGGGTTCGCGGAAGCTTAAGAAAGATGCCGTTAGCGAGGTTCCACGTGAGGGCCGTGTTGGGTAAGTGTATTGAGAAGAATTGTTAGAGAGCTAGAACAAGAACGAGAAAGGATTTGTACGGATTCGACAGATATGAAAATCTGTAACTAGGATTGAGAAGAAAAAATGAATATATACATATAATATTGCGAGAAGTATCTAAAACTACCTCAACTCCAAGCTGTAATATCTGCTATCTGGATACTAGTCCAATCACCTGTGGTGTCGCTATAAGAATAACTTGTTGCTGGGTTATAGTTGACAATGTCGACCCTTTCCACCGTCATGGTGAACGGCGCAGCGCTGTAATCCGTCTCACCGCCAGCCCAAATGACCGTTCCGGGGTCGTTTGAGGGATCGCCGCCTGCCCATATTCCCAATCTAATCTTCATCGGCGTCTGTGGGTAGTTTTCCCCACCCAATGCATCATAATATCCCAACGTTCGTACTACATCTCCATCAAGATACCATGTGGTTGTTGCATTAGTCCAATGGATTGTGTAATTATGTGTTGTCGTCTGTGTGTCTGCGACATCAACAAATGTACCACGATCATAAGTTGTCGTATTGCCTTTGCCAAAGTAGTTGGTTTGGACTTCGTTGACACTGCCGCCGATCCACTCCCAGTCGATCTCGTCCAGATCGTCGGATTCGAGAATGGCACTGCTGACAATGCCAGTGCCAGGTGCGGCTCGCATAAAAACAGAAACACTGCCGAAGAAGATGTAGAAATCTGTTTCGATGGTCGGAGAATCACCGGATTGGTTGATTGTGAATTCAGCGCCGGACGCACCGTAGCTTATGCTTCCAGCTGTGACTGTCCAATCATCACTTTCACCTTTGGTAAAATCTACTGAATAAGTTGAGGTTGATAATGCAGTATCGGCAGGACATGACGCTAGATTAGAAGCTTAGTGGGTGATTGATTAGGCTGGAACGGTTGATGTTGCTTACATGTTTCTATGGGGTTGCAACTACTGTAGGACTGAGCGAAAGCTAGGGTGCTCAACGCTGAAGTAATAGCGACTGATGCTTGAAGGCGCATCTTGAATTGATGCGAGTGGTTGAAAGTGCAGTATTGGAGAGCCCTAGATTACTCCACGACCAAGGTCCACGAGTATCAAGTGCAGATAGTTTGGGGTTGAATTAGTGGTAGTAGAAGCTGCTGCAAACAGATTTCAGGATGATGTTGAATTTCAATGAAGATATGATTCACTATTTATGATCTTGAAGTGAACTGTATACGTAAATAACGTACGCCTGCTTGCGCATCACAGTCGATTGTTGGGAGGACCCGCAAGCGATGGCTTTCTCCACCGTTTACCACGCCACCCCCCGATTTAGCATCCAAACATGATAATTCAAGGTACTATTGGAGGGGAAAACGGAATGGCCCCTGTTGAAAGCGCATTCTAGAAAAGCGCGTTGTGAATCGGAGGGAAACACCGAGGCTAGGTTGGGTTGACGCGTCCCGAGGCGACGTACGACAAGTGGGTCAGTAGTAAGAACTTGGAGGATTTATCATGTTCGTACCCCTAGTAGTACGAGGCGTCTAAAAATTGTGAGATTGAATCAGGTTATATGTCAGGACGACGGTAACCATGGAGTTGCGAAGATGTACTCGGTCAGGTCGCGAGGGGTGATGGATATTAGCGCCTTGTGGTAGGTCACGTGTGGGCCAATTCACAATGGCAACCTGGGCAACCAGGAGTCAACGATTGTCATGTATCAGGTGAAGGTGAAATTTTCTAGATGAAAAATAAATGGGTACTAAATCTCTACATCGTCTTCAGCAATCCCATTCTGGATTTGCTTTTGGGTTGCTATTTATCTCCACTTCAAAGGGAGAGTAGGGTGATATAACTCCAACGTCTTCGATTCTGCGATGACGCAGAGGCTGAGGCATAAGCAAATTAAAGTTTCGCCTGATAGTTTAGCATGCCATCAAGTGGCTTATTCATATTTTCCAACAACCACATCCTATCGTTCTCTCGTTTGGCAATGAATACTATGGTCTCGAAGATATCACTATTCCAGCTCAGACTGGATCTGCCCTTTGATGAGCTCTGTCCTAAGATGGCTCTCAATCGTGGCCTAGTAGCTCCCATTTTCACGCGTAGCATATATCTCGACTTCTTCAAGACATTCGACAAGTGGTTACCTAATCCGTACCCCTAGATGCTGCTTGGCATGCAGGGCTCTATGATATTGCGTGCATGCAGGTGTCGTATTCATTCGAGCGTAGAAGAATCTTACTTGGGAAGGAAGGGTCCAACATGGACAGCACGTGATTCACCAACATCCATGCATTCTCCACATCTGTGTGTGCAAAAACATACGGTCATTTTGATACAAAAGGGCAACCAACAATTCGGTAGCGATCTCTAACAGGACGCTGAACGTTGGTTATGTTCTGCACAAACAGGGTAGTAATTAGAATAGGCTCAAAACTAATCCCTGTATGGTAGGAAATGAAGTGGTAGCTTCAGAACTATTACCTTCGGCACTCTAACACCAACTGCCGATTAGTCCAGTATATTGCCCCCTTCATTAAATCATCAACTTCCCCATATTCCAAGATTCCAGTTGGTTGGACAACGAAAGTGCCCGATGATAATCATCACTCTCCGTGTGCGGTCTCGATCGCCACGAGGTCTCCACGGCCCCACACTCACGGATTAATCTAGAAAGTGATATCTGGGGCGCTGCTCAAGTGTCCGACCTTTTGTGTTTAAGAAGCCAAGGATTTCCACGTTGTGTCTTGTTGTAACCGTCTCGAAACTTTCCGCTCAGAGGACTTCGCTATGTTTTGGTCAACTCTCGCTGCTGGCGCCCTTTTGGGCCAGTCTGTCTCTGCGCAGAACATGCTGCGTTTTGCTTGCTCGCAGCTCACTGTGGAGCGCCTTGACCCTCTCGTCAACCCTGGACAGAGCCCTTCTCCTCACACTCACCAGATCGTTGGAGGAAATTCGTTCAATCTGACGGTATGCACACAAACCTTCAACGAGGACTATCACTGACATGTCCTAGATGGAGCCTGGTGTCTATGACCCGGTCGCAAAGTCAACGTGCACTTCATGCACATACGTGAGTTCACTCCCATGCACCTTCAGCGAATTTCACTAAACCACTTTCAAAGTCCGAAGACTTCAGCAACTACTGGACTGCTGCCTTGTACTTCAAGTCTCCTGAGAACGGCACTTTCCAGCGTGTTCCTCAATACGCCAACGGTGGGCTGCAACAAGATGGCGGCATGACTGTCTACTACATGCCGTACTCGGCCAAAAACAACAAAATGACGGCCTTCAAGCCCGGCTTCCGTATGATCGCAGGTGACCCAACCACCAAGAAGAACAACCGGGCCTCCATCTGTCATCGATGCCTCGGCAACGGTGAGGGTTTCGCACCCTGCGACGCCAAAGACACTGGCGAGCTGCCCACAAAGTACTGCCCCAAGGGTATCCGGGCAACCGTCATCTTCCCATCGTGCTGGGATGGAAAGAACCTCGATTCGCCAGACCACAAGAGTCACGTTGCGTACTCCAACAGTGGTGGTCTCGGTAGCCCGAACTGCCCATCGTCCCACCCAGTCGCTATCCCTCAGGTGATGTACGAGATCATGTGGGACACTGGAAAGTACAAGAACGACGCTTGGTATGGAAGCGGAAAGCAGCCCTTTGTTTACAGCTTTGGCGACGCGTAAGTCCTATTGATCCAGATTTGGTTTGAGTTATGAAGTTGCTAACCTTGAATATAGTGTTGGATACGGTCAACATGGTGACTACGTCTTTGGATGGAAGGATGACTCTCTGCAAAAGGCCATGGATGCTCTACCTGGTGGCAAGTGCGCCAACGCCAACTGCTCCGTTCTTAAGATCCAGTCAGCCAAGGACTCGATGACTTGCAAGAAGGCCCAACAAGCCAAAGAGGACGTTGGCAAGGAGGGAACATGGATCAAGGAACTTCCCGGAGGTGTACAGGTTCAATACGCCTAAATCTAGATCGTGAGGGGGATAGAGCACACAGAATGATGAGAATTAATGGTTTCGTGGCATGCTGGTGGACCGTGACAAGTTTCACTCTCTTGTGTATCTAATTCTCAATTACTACCATTACTGAAATTCAGCCTGTCATTACCTTGTCACTTGAAGAAGTAAAGACCCGCGCCGGCTGAATTTTTTGCCCATCACCCTCAAGTAAAGCGCCACCCACACTTACAGCTCGCCACATGTTCGAAAACCTTGAAACATTGATTAATGACTTCAAAACAAGCTCACCAAGCCCACTCCCGTCATATGTGCCGGGCCCACATGCGGGGAGAAACTGGGGGCCAACCATGCAGGAGTCATATGTAGATGTATTGCGATAGTAGAAGTTGTTTATCCCGATTCGCGGCAACCAATCACTAGGTTCGAGTAAATCTTGACAACAATACTGTACCCTGTGAGTGGCGCAGGCAGAAGCGAGACCCGCAGGATTTCAAAGCAGGAAAAGTTACAAGGAGGAACTTAGAGTGACCTCTATGATCCCCTTACTTCAATAAATGATCAAGCTAAAAAGTTTACCTGATACATATGACAGAACAAGGTTGAGAAAGAAATGTATTTTGTGACGGCTGCAAGAGACTCAAAGTATTGCCCCAGAGTCCATCATGACCGCTTCCTTTCGTCGCCGTGACTCCAACCTAACCTCTCTTTTCGCTAAATATTCCTCTCGAGCTCTCTTATGCTCCTTCTGCTTCATGGCGTGTTCAAACTTGAGTTTCTCATACTCTTGACTTTTCTTTTGCTCCATTTTGATCTCTTTCATGATCCTCTTATGCTCTGTAGAACTGATATGCCATGGCGTAGCAAGTATCTCTTGCTTGAACGCAGCCGTCTCCGCCCAAGCCTGGGCCTCCTCGTTCGTATCTGTCACCGTCCAGACTCTTTTCAATTCGAGCTGCTTCAAGCCCCGGAACTCAGATATTGTGCATTTAGTTTTTATGACTGTGCCAATGTCCAGAGGTTGATGGTCGACCATTACTTCGAAAACGCCGAATTGGCTGATAACGTTTACATTCTTAATAGTAGTGTTTGATGGACATGTATCTGAATTGTATATATCTGGAGTGAGTCGTATAATCTTGACTTCGATGGTCGCGCCGCTTCCGTCGTCGAGGGTGAGGACCGTGTACTTTAGATTGATGTCATCGATGGCAACGACGACGCCGACGAGGCGCACATATCGAATAGGGTGGTTGAAATGGAAGTATATACGCTGGCCTAACACGGAGTGTCAGTTTCTGTTGATACGACGGATGGGCCGTGAAATACTCTGGAAGTCGGGCTCAGACCTCAGCGCCTGAACATCGGCGGCAGTCAGCTTCACCCAGGCATTGAAGGTAGGCGATGATCGGAAGCAATATGCTGGATACAGTCGATAGCCCGGCGCGGAGCGATGCGTTGACATATCATATTGTGGTCGCCGATGGATGTGATGGTTGAGATACCGGGCATGGAAGACGCGTGAGCAAAACAACCTAAGAATCGCCTATCCGCGCAAGCACGTGCGTCCAGAAGGGGTTTAGTGTAGCGGCGGGGAATCCAAACCAAGATGGTCTGTCTGCATGCATCCTCCACACCACTATCTTCGAGGGCACATGGACATCCGATCCGATGCAGCCGTCCCCCGAGCTTATGCGCACTCCTACAGGGTGAAATCAAGGTCTTTGCACGAAAATGACATCCCACCTCGCCTCGATTTGCTTGGACAGTGAGGAACCCAATGAGGGGCAGTAACCTTGGCTGTACCAGGATTCCCAGTCAACAGGTTCCTCCTACCTCAACGCCGCCGCTTCACTCGCAGCACGTCAACAAGCCGCTCATTCCGATCTCATGCGCAATTGCTCTAGGAACGCCTGCTTTGATGCTCTAGTTGTTCAAATTTTCAGCATGTCGGAAGCCCCGCCTACGCATATTCTAGTTATGGAGGGGTCATGATCCTCGAGGCTGCGATCCAAGTTTGTACACGGATCTATCCAAGTTCCCTCGGAGTGTTCACGAGGACCCGGCCCAGGTCATAAGACGTTGAGAAAACCCACCGTTGTGGGCACCTCTGTCTTACCATTCCCTCTTGTTTGCTAGCTTTAGGAGTGTGCTTTGCAGGCACGTTGTGATTTACCCTACTACTGGTGGTATCGTGACAGCTTCTCAGCTATCTGTACAGCTTGATTTTCTTTCTCTCCCCTTGCCTCCTTCTTTTCCGTCATATCTCATGGTCAAAATGCGACCCCATACACTTCGTCGAATTGCTGTGCTTCTCTTTCCAATTTTCTGTCTTGCGGACCCAGGAGCAGATCCCCAAACTTTCACAAATAATGCGCCTTTCTCGGGCGCAATCTATATAGTTGACCCAAATGGACAACAAATTACTACAGCCAACACGAACATGTGCCCTAGTTATGCTTCCATCAGCTGTAGTAGTATGGGTCAACCTAGTTGGTGAGTATGGAGCATCTCTGTGCAAAACATCAAGCTAAAGTATGTTGTAGGTGTTGCCCAAATTCATACACTTGCGCCTCACCTCCAAACTCAGGCGGAATAATCGGTTGTTGTCCTGCTAGCAGCTCATGTGGTGGAACTGTAAACGTTGCTTCGATTACAACCATTACGGTACAAGCTCAGCAGCAGACAGTGTACGTGCAGCCTCAGCCTACTGTTGTTGTCTACAATACAGTCCCAGTCAACGGGGAATTCTGTCAAACTCTAACAATGGATGGTCCTGGACTACCAACTACAAGGCAGGGAAGTTGTGGAACGATTCTGATTGTCAGTGAGGGCATGCCGAGCATGCAAGTAATGGGATACGGAGGGGGAATCACTTTTATTTTAATTCATGTGGCACTTGGGAGGATGTTTCGTTGGATTTAAGAGGGCCATCGAGAGTATTGGTATACGATTTTCGGGTAAATATATGGTGTTAGAGAATAGCATATTGATACGGCCTAGTTTCCCCTTTGCGCATCCTCTTCCGCATTCTTGGGCACACTTACCACCTTGGGGACCGTTACTGCGTTCAAGTGGCGAAAGCCTACATTACACTGGTCAGCAAATCATCCCAAAGTGCACCGAGCATTACTTCGCGAAGAATAGCGCAGAACCCAAACTTCAAACTTCCGTTTTCCGCGTGACAATCCACACGCAGAACCACGATCCTATCCACCGATTTGCCAACCGATTTGAACTCAATATCCAAACGTTAGAACTCACATTCGCAATCTTCCCATCTGGCAATTCGCCATCCCACCGATCCTCTACCTTCTCAATCTTGCCCTCTTTGTCAAGTTGAATCGCAATCACACTCTGGATGATCTGTTCCTTGCCAATGACCTTCACTGTATATTTGGTCTTCAAGTCCATAAGAATAGGGTTTCCGGCATCGGTTACGTTGTGGTGCAGGCGCTCGATGGAGGAAAAGGCTGACTGCAGCCCGTACCATTGGGCCGCATACCGGTCACGACCCGTAGCAATGGTTAGAGGGTCAGAGAATGTGGCGTCATCGCGCCAGAGTTGGAGTTTGGCCAATGAAGGGCGACCTGCGAAAAGGTCGAGGATGGAGCCTACGATTGTGCGTTGGTTGTCTGAAAGAGTGATTCCTGCTGCGGTTTGGATATCAGTGTTTTCGATAGTGAGAGTTCCCGTAGTGGAGGGTGTTGTCGAAGGGGGGCCTCCAGTCGACATGTTGGCTGCTGTGATACAGGATGCTTTTTTACCTGGAGCAAGTACTGGTTTGGTGAATGTTCCGAGGCTTTTGGGGAGAGTTTGAAGGCGAAGTAGAAGCATGGAGGAATTAGAGTACTACGTTTTGATATTGAAGCGATGGACTCATGGCGATTTACATTTGTTTCTTCACCTAAGATTTTGATTCTACACGTCACTGTTTATTCACGTGTTGCGATAGAAAGGCGATCCGCTAGACAAAAAGTCATGACGCCATACTTGTGGCATGCAGGCGCCAAGCGATCGTACAAACATGCTGAATCGAGATTGCCATCTGATATCTGAAATGCGTCAATGCACCGCGTTTATGTTTCCTCTTGCATTTGATCAAGCTTCAGGCCATAATGAGGTGATTGCACAGGCTTTGCAGGTTGAGCGGTATAAGCACCAAAAAGCTGTAGATCGGAGTTAGAGCTCTCGTGTTCACTTCTCATGCCCTGCCGTTGCTACCATCAAGATATCCTCCTCAAACCCGGGCACATGCACAACCTCTATCCCGTTCTCTTCCAGCTTCTTCCTACCCTCATTTTCCCCAACAAATTTCTCCGGCTCTTTGACCCCAATATACACTTTTTTGATCGCCTGTGCCCCGTCTTTTCCTTTGCACCTTATAATCCTCGATACACATGGCAAATTCCCACTCAATCTCAGATTACAAGGCTCCATTGTTGTATATAGCACTGTGCCTGGAGGAAGGACTTCGCCTACTCGTTCTTCGGGTACATTGTGCGATGAAGCAAATTTAGATAGACAGCATTGTTCCGCATGCGTGTTTCCTTGAAGCTCCAGTGTATAGCCCCTATTCAGAATGGAACCAGTAGAAGAATCGACAAGCAGGGCACCGACACGGTAGTTTGAGGGTTTCGGAGGTGATTCTTGGGCTTGGTCTAGGGCAAGGCGCATATACGTTGGATGGTCTGACGGGTCTATTGGGGGTGGGGGCGGAACATCATCCAGCCCAGAAGGAGCAGTCTCTAGAGGCATAATGAAGGAATGGGGGTGAGGTAAGAGAGAAGTGGGTTGAGGTTTAGTGGGTCAAAGTGTGGCGTTGGTGTGGCTGCATTAGCGTTATCGATAAGCATTTCGCGCGTCGCGTCTTAAACAACGGACACTCATCGACTTCTACCTCTTCCCACCTTGTATCTTGATTCTCTAGACCAGCTGTGTTACTTCTTCCGCTACCTCTCACCCACACGAGCACTTAACATGGCAAAAGGACGAAAAACAGAGAGAGCACCAAGCGACGACGAGCTCGACGATGAGATGGAGCCTCCTAGCATCGACCCGTACGCTGTGCTAGGTCTCGAGACCGAAGCCACCCCCGATGAAGTGAAGAAAGCGTATCGAAAATTGGCGCTAAGACACCATCCTGGTATGTGCCTTTCCATTGTCTCACCTGCACGTCATCTAATACCTCGTCAAGATAAAGCATTAGAAGAAGACAAGACCGCAGCGAACAAGCAGTTCCAAGAAATCGCATTCGCATATGCTGTGCTCTCAGATGAAAAACGTCGAAAGCGCTACGACCTCACGGGTAGCACCTCCGAGGTCCTACATGCCGACGATGACTTTGATTGGCTCAAGTTCTATCGTGAGCGTTTTGCTGAGCTTGTCACGGAGGAGAATATCAAGAAAACCAAGGCTTCATACAAAGGTTCCGCCGAGGAGAGAGCTGATCTCTTGAACACATACACCAAGTTTCGCGGCCGGTTTAATGCGATCTACCAGTGCGTGATGCTGTCTGACATCCTCGAGGATGACGACCGGTTTCGGCAAATTCTCGATGAGGAGATTGCCAAGGGAACAATTCAGTCATATCCGGAGTATGAACGTGAGAATAATGATGAATCGAGGGAGAAGGCGAAGGCTGCTGAGAGGAAGAGACAGGCCGACTTTGACAAGCGTCAGAAAAAGGAGGCGAAGAACGGGAAAGCCAAGTCCAAGAAGAGTGATGAAGGAGACATGACAAGCCTGATGGCTATGATCCAGCAGAAGCAAAAATCTCGGAATGGTGGGAACTTCCTTGACCAACTGGAGGCCAAGTACGCCCCAAAGGGTCGAGGCAAGAAGAGAGCGACGCCGGATGAACCACCAGAGGAATTATTTCTGGCAGCAGAGCAGCGGGCAAAAAAGGCAAGACAAAGTCGGCCGAAGAAGGCCAAAGTAACAGATGAAGATGACCTCGATGCCATGCTTGAGGAAGAGGACCTCGAAGACTCCGATGAGGAGGAGGAAGAAGAAGAAGAGGTGGCGCCACCCCCTAAGAAACGCGGACGGCTCCTCAGAGGACGTGCTAAGGCTTAGAATGAAAATGCTTGGAAGTATTTTAGGTGGACGGTAACTCGGATGGTTTCGGTATGGCGTTTTGGAGAGAGTAAATAGCGGCTTCCATATCACGGTGCCTTTCGATTTGTCACTCACACTGAGTGGACTGGAAGACATATGTAGCTTAGTTTTGGGCTGTAGTGAGAATAAATATCGCTACCAATAGGCTGTTGCATACTCATTTTTCCCTCCACTTTTGTGGCTTGCCTAAATTGACTGTGGATTGAATAGTATTTTTCTTTTAGACTGCCCTATACTCTGCGAGCCCTGGCTGATGGCAGGTCCATTCTTAGACGTGGTGTCTTAACCTTCGACCCATGCAATGTTTTCTATTCTGTTCCCCCCTTATTGTTCTCCACAACAAAATATCTCACCTTATTCACTGGAAGGATGCTGTTGGTCTCTCGATATCGTTTCACTTAACAAGCAGGGGAGAGTGGATACCACAGAAACGTCCCCATTCTCTTTTCAGTATCAAGTCACCCCTCTCCTCGAGGAGTTTCAAGTGAAGGTGGGTTTTTCTCTCTTTCACCCTGACAACACCTTGCACTCTAGCTTGGCGCGGAGCTAAAATCATTATCTTCAATCTCACTCACTCACTCCATCGTTGCAAACAACACTCAACAGCCCAGACAAACATACGTACCAAAGTCACCATGGACGGCTCTGATGACCCAGACTATGTTCTAACGCCTAAGAAGGTAAACTGCAAGATTTCGAGTCACTGACTAGGACTGGAGTTTCACTGACAATAGTAGCGTGGTGCTCCGCCAATGGCTTCCAACGAGCCTGTTGTCAAGAGGAAGAAAGGCCGGCCACCAAAGAAGGAGGCTTTCAACCGCCAATTGAAGGAATATGAGGAGAAACTGCGAGCCGGGCTTCGGGCTGAGGAGAAGAGGAAAGAAAATACATCAAAGGTAGGTCTCACCACTGCGAAGAAGGGTAGGGGTAGGAAGGCTGTAGGTGTAGTTAGTTCAGACCAGCAGATGGAAGCAATTGGGGGTGATGTTGTTCGAGCTAGTGACAAGGAAGAGATGGAGGGAAGGGCTGGAGTAACTGAGAATGGTGGTGAGGTGGCGGTGGACAATAACAAAGCTGGTAATGTGGGCAATGTTATGGATAGGGTTTTGGTGAAGATCGAAGCAGAAGAGGATAGTTTCATGGGAACTCTGGCGAAGATGGATACTTTCGATTTCGGTGGCAACAAAATCAGTCCATTCTCGACCGGTTTCGTAAGTTCACCTTCTTCCAATCTTCCTAGTCCTAACCATAATAACACATAATAGGAGCCACAGACCATGACTACCCCAAAGAAACTAGCTCAATATCATGTTCCTCGCAAGGCTCCGACAAAACCTCTTCCAGCCCCTCTCTACCACGTATGTTACATTAACTTCATCCACATGGCAAAGGGATAGTAGAACTAACCAAACACATAGGATATCAACAATCCTGCCCACAGAAACCCGTTGTTGAGTGTACCTGGTATGCCATCCTCTTCCCATGTACCGGCTCAATCTCGACGTCCTCTACATCAAGATCGCTCAGGAAGAGCTAATTCAGCCGCATTCTCACGCGGTCAAACCCGGTCCGGAATTCCAGTTTCAAGCTATCGTGACGTGGCATTGGGTTCGGACGTGAACCAAGGTTCCCCAAGCTCAACCCCAGTTGGGTCCTCAGTGGAAGGTACGACCTCATTCCAAGATCCCATTCCAACACTGCCAATCCAAGACCCCATGGGCACGCCCCGTGAGCTTAGCCCATTTGTTACTTCAGTCATCTATACCTTGTATAGGGACCGCCCTGTCCCAGAAAAACCACTGGGCATAACCGTCACTACAGCAGACCTCGATGAAATCGCCACCGAGTGTCTTGATCAGTGTAGCAAAGACATCAACTCGGATAGATATAGTAAGTCCTATTATTTGACTCCTATCAGTAATGAAAGGTTAACAGAGTCATTCTAGTCGACATGCAAAACTGCGTCATGAATTGGCCTGATTCGAAGTTGCGCATACTGGCATTCATGAATATCCTACCCATGTGGTGGTTCTTCCGTGAGCAAGCCAAGGCAGGATTGGGCCGTTGGACTATTGAAGACCCGTGGACTGAGAACACCCTTAGTTTGGCAATTCAGAAGTTCCATTCACGAGAAGCATAGGTGGAGTTTGGACAATCGGGCCAGTCGATATCGGTACCTCGATACTAGATAAGGATTGGGTTATTGTAATCATATTCACCAGAGCCATTGATGGGAAGCCTTTTGCATATCCCTTAAATGCATATAGGTCTGGATTTTAGGAGAGAATGGCCTACTCGGAATATTGCTTTATTGCAGAGGATGTAGCCGAGTTTCCTGAACAATATGATCAATATGATGAATAATGTTCTTAAATTCGATATCTTTCTAGTTCCCAAACTACTTGATGGATTGAAGTCTTCGAATCCTAAGCTATGTGCTTAGCCAACTGTAGCGTTTCTAAGCAAAACATAACACATTAACATGGCAGCTCGTAAGCTCATAGATAAATGACCACCTTAAGAATACTTCCTAATCGAGTCTAAGAACTTACATGAATCTTCAGTCAATTTACCATTCAACGAAGGTTCTCTTAGATTTTTTGATGCCAAACTGCTTAGTAACACTAGTGCATACTATAGCACAATGAATTAGAGGATTGTATTAATTTCAGCTTACAGGCGAATATCTCTACGAAATTGAAATGTAAAACGCCATGCTATGCCATAATTCTAATACCGAGATTCAAAATCACCCATAAATCACACATTTGCAAGGCATACAATATACAGTATACACATCCCATCCCACCATGCCCCCTCTCTGAACTGTTTAGCTAGAACCCAAAAGCATCCAACAAGCTGCCCGCATCTGGTTCTGTAAATTGCGTAGGAGGCGGCTTCTTCTTCTCATCGCGCTTCTCATCGAACTTTCTCTTGCTCTTCGGTGATTCATCATCACTGCTCTCCTCGTCATCTTCCTCTTTGACGGTGTTACCTGCGGTGTCAGCAAGCGCATTCGCAACATGCTCTCTGGTCGGCAGATCGGCGACTACAAGCGAACTCCGGCGTCTTAATAATCTTCTGGGGTCAAACGCGAAGTCTGTGGCGGCCTGATTTAAGCTCTGAGCGTGGAAGGAGTCATGGGGAATGGCAGGGGAGAGTGGTGGGCGGTTGATGTTGAGGCTCGTTGGAGGCGGTGTGAGGAATTCCCAAGTTTTGACTACATACATATTGTTAGCAGGGGTGATTGAAAGTGGTCACATGTTAAAGAGATGATAAGAGGTTTACAGAAGAAAAATAAGGGGCTTACCAAGATCTAGAGCGAGCAAATCGCAACCCATCCTTTCATACAAGCCCGCAGTATGCAGCACAAACTCCCACTCCTCTCGCATACCAATCATTGTAGCGCCCCTAAGTGTCTGCAAACTCTTCTCCCGTAGTTGCTTATAAAGCACCACCAGTGCCGGATCATCTGTAAAGTACCACTTGCTCTTGAAATTAGGTGTTTCAGGCGGACTAAGTAGAGTAGAAAGTGGAGTTACGATACATCTTACTGCATTGTCGCGGCGACCGATCATCCAGAATGCCCACGTGGCAAGCCATCTGTTTCCATCACGTGCGGCTTGAGGAAGGATTTTTTCTTTGAGGAAGGTTCGGAGGACGGGGCCGTCATCGCCCTCATAAACGCGGGCTACAGCGATGGCAAGCTGTGTGTCTTTGAGCTGGTTATGTAGGACTTGAACGGCATCTTGCAGATGATCTGCGAGGAGGAAGAACGCGGCCGCGTATTCTAAAGCAGTGTTAGCATTTGGTCTATGTATAGATTCGTGGTGTTGCAGGGCGAGCTCACCGAACCGCCGCCGACCCATTAACGCATATGCATTCTTCAAAGCAGCAGTCTTCCATCTTTCCTCATTGAAGTTATTTGCAAGCAGCCTCTGAGTAGCGCCTTGCTCTCTGCTCCAGGTAGCCATTCTCCATAATCCTACAAGAACGGCTTTTTTCTTGAGCGCTAGGTAGTACAAGCTGCAGTCAACAGGGTTCTTCTCATCAGACTTTGTGTACTCGTTCCGTGCGATGACCTCGAATTGGGCACGCTGTTTTTGTTAACATTTTCTCATGCGGAAGAAAGTGGGGATGCATACCAAAGCAGTGATATCTGTCAGCCAAACGAACATGCCGCATTCTTTCGCGTGTTTCCAAAGCATCTTTCCGCTGAAATGTCTTGACACAAGATCGACCAATATATCTTGGCTACCTGAGTGGAAGGCCCAGACAATTTCTCTCCATGAGATGGGCACCTGCTGCTCGTCACTCAGAGCATGCTGCCTGAAGAAGAGAAGGAATCGCCCAGCATTTTGGTCGATTGATCGCCGGTGCTTCTCCACCATACCTACGCATTCAATTATATCTGCTAGGTGAAATTGAGCCCGACTCGAAAGAAGCGGAATCTGTTTTCGAGCAAGCAGTTCATTGAGGTCCGCTGCAACTTGCTCGGTCACAGAATGGGGCTCCCCGTCATCGGAGAAATCGGCATAGGAGGAGTGCATCTCTTTTTTCGAAGCAGTGGTTTGAGTCTATGTTGCAATGTTAGTCTCAGCATTCCGTGTCACTATATGCAAGAGATTTTATATACCTCAGGGTCTTCAGAGAAGTCTTCTGGTGAGAAATCTAAAAAGCTATCCAGATCATCGCCTTCGGAGAAGAACTTTAGTTTCTGGTAAAGCTTGATTAGGATACGTTGAACCAACATCAACTTCCCTGCTAGCACACTTTGCGATAGCAACTGCGGATGGTATATTGGGAGAGGACCATTGATTCTGCTCACGGCCGAGAAGATGTCGATGGATGCCTTTTTGCGAGAGATCATGCGCAAACTAGGAAACAGGCCTTCAGATACCTCGACATTTTCATCTTGTACGAAGAGCTGATTTCCAGCACAGATGACGAGATTACCGCTACCTAGCCATACAGAATCACCAATCGGATGAGGTGTAATGTCTCGAATGCGTACGTCTCTTATTTGCACCCATGACGGGCCAGCGTTCATGTAGTCATATCGAAGCTGAGCGTAGATGATGACGCGGTGTGCGAAGCCGACTGCCAGGATAGACTGGTTATCAGGGGTGGAAGACCAATCGAGGTCTTGAATGTTTCCATTGCCCTCGAACTTCTCTTCGTATTCGAGGCCAGCACTCCTTGTATTCCAGATTGTTAAAGTGGTCTTTTCCGCATCTACAAGCGCAGCCTTTCGTATAGAAGTACCACTTGCTAGTGAAGGGTTCGGGATACTAGTATCGACGGTCGAAGTTTTTAACCACTCCAACTTTCGTTCCGTTGCGTGAACTCTGGCGGTCCAAGACATGATGACGCCAGAATGGGTATAAGAGATGGCAATATCGCGTGCGAACGTGTCTAAGAAACCTGAGATGACCGGAGCAGAGCCCGCTGGATCAACGGGAAGTACAAAAGCAAGATCGTCTCCAGATCCGAGATCGAATACGGAGAACTCTTTCATCGAAATCTCTGAGTGGCCGTTAGTGTATGCACCGTTTGTTAGATGTGCTACACTCGAGAGTTTGCGACCCGTCGCTGGGTCTCTGTCTTGGAAGGGAAGTCGAACCTCCCAACAGATACCTTTCATCTCGGAGCTAACTGTTGCAATGTGTAGACATCTACCGCCGGGTTCGGTTTCGGGGATCACGAGGAGACAAAGCGGTCTACCTTGGAGTTTGTAGGTGCAGCGTGCTACTTCAACGGCCATTGGATTGCGAGTGTCCCAGAGTGAAATATCCTCGTGATGTAAGAAGACAACAAAGTTCCCATCCTGAAGAAGTGTTGTACGGTGGATATGTTCTGTGACACTCACGGTGCTATGGCGGTGGATTGTCATTCCTGTCTCCGTAGAACGTTGAACCCAAACATTGCATTCGTCGGTGACTGTTCGTGAGACGATTGCTCTTCCACTTGCTGTACGATTAACCTTTTTGATGGCATGTGAATGTCCTGTCCAGACTGCCTTGCGTTGGATACGTTTTGATTGGGGAGATGGATCGAAGAGATAGTCGATTCGAGACTCTAGCCACTCAAGACGCCCGTCGAAATGGTGTGATAGCAGCGTGAAGATGGAGTCTTGCTTTTCACCGCAAAAGGCATAGAATTGAACATTGTCTTGAAGACCGCTGGCGCCAGATGCAAAGTGAAGATGCAACCCATCCACATGTGCAATATTGAAAACGTCCGAGGTCTTTTTGATCTTCGCCCCAATATTCTCGAACCCCCATGCAGACATATTCCCTCGATCATCCAAGACAACACATATCTCTGGATTGCGGTTGGCGACCTCAATAAGATGGTTCAGTGCAACTTGGTCCTTCTCTTCGCTCGTCGCTTGCTGGACAGCCCTTTCCGTCGCATGTGTAAAGTATCTCCCATCAATAAAGAATGCGTACCTTTTCCTTGACTGCTGATCTAGTGGCACCGATCGCGGCTTAATCGATTCCAAGAGATCCACCTCACCCCACAACTGTAGCCCATCAATACCGTGGTGATCACCAGGTACCCATATCCGCACTTTATTATCCGCACAGATGGTATACAGCATATTATCCGCGGTCTGGTCCTTGTGAAAGGGCTGTCGCCAGTGGATGCCTGTTATAGTCCCAGGATGAGGTAGGTAGGAGTAGTCGAAAGATTGATCCGCCGAACCAAATGCCAGGCGTCGCCATATCTTCAACAAACGATCATATTTACCTGTCGAGGCTATCAATTCCGCATCAGGAGAGAACTGGGCGAACTTGACGGGGTTCGCCAGCTGCTTTGCCCAAATCTGCTCTGTACAGCTGTGTGTGGCGAAGAGTGTAAGGGAGGCGCTACCCACGAGCAATTCATTGGGCATGCCCCATGAAAGTGTTGTTATCGAATCTTCGGGGTCTGGTAAGGACATGCTGCCCTGTAGCGACCACTTTCCGCGTGTCAGCGTAGCCTGTGGACGTTGCACGCTAAACCCACCTTGACAGCGCCCTCATCCTGTCCGTAGGGCTGGTATATGTATATATGTCGCGTGGAGCATGTCGCGATTTTGCCCGTCTCTTCGTCGAGCGCGATGGCTTCGAGGTCGGTCTCTTCGTCGATGTACGTGGTTTGGAGGACGTGGTTGGGACGGTCGAGGATGATGAGTGCATTTCCAGATATGTAAGCCTAGTGAGCGAAGTCGGCGTTAGCTTCCGTAGTGAGCATATCTAATAGGCATGTAGAGAGCGTACAATGATCTGGTTGTCTCCCCACAAGCCATGGGTGACAGCTTGCAGCTTCGCCTGCGGCCGACCTGGGAGAATGCCGCGCATGAGAATGAAGTAACTACCGATCCCGCATCGTCTGGTAATGAGGTATCGGTTTCAAGCGAACGTGTGGTGCGAGAGCTGTCAAACCGTCACAGAGGCTACTTGGTGGTGTGAACAGCACATGCAAGGTGTAGGAAGCTTGGGCCAGGCGGGTCACAACATTGAATAGTTCACCAGATTCGGCGAGCTGATCGTCAACCAAGTTAGGTCATAATAGGGTGGGGAAAGATAACGGTAAGAGCATGTGTATATATGTAAATCGATGCGATAACAAGCTATCAGGGTATCCAAAAGAAGCAAAGCGACAATCCGGGATCTAATGCAAGATGCTGCATACCCACAGGCTTGGCACGAAGAGTCGGCGTCATCACATGATCTTCATGAAATTACCCAGTGTTTAGGTGTATGACACGAGTTGTGCTAGATAAAGGTAATGAACCCCATAGAAGTTTCAACATAGTTTAGAAATTCTTGTAGAATTTTTCCGTTGTTGGATTCTATATTAGACATCCCTGACTACACTAGCCCAATGCTGAATGAAAGACTGCTGGGGATTTCCACTTGGCTAATGAATGGGAGTGAATTACAAAGTCATATGCACTTACCAAGGCCGAATTCAAACCATAAATTTCTTCCGTATTCAAATATCTAGGGCAGAGTAATCTTAATGTCTGAGCATCCACGTGAAAATAACACTATCATAACTTTTGGTATCATCCACTCAAGCCATAGTCCGCGAAAGAGTTCCAGAAACAGGGCCCTGTTCTCCCTCACCTTCCCAGGCAACATCCACCACGATCCCTCTAACATCTCTCCTCTCTTTTTTATAAGTAATGCTTCCTTTTAACGTACTACCAATTTTCAATCCCCTTACACGATCCTCCTTCTTCAACATAAGAACAGCTTGATGCCAATGTGTAGGGGTGCCAAAGGGCCCAGTAGAAAAGGCCCACCCTTCCTCATTGTTTTTTCCCCAGTTCAAGATGTCTGGAGTTTCCAGGTCTTGCTTCGAACCTCGGGGTAGGAAGAAAGTGTCAAACCATATCGCAAAGGCATCTAGAGATTCGACGTCACGCTCTAGAGTCGCCGAGAAAGGTGCTGTAAAATCCAAGTCCTTGACTGTGATATTCGCTATGTCAATGGTGTAGAAGGTTGAAGAAGAGCCGCAGATCGCTTTGCTCGGTACATCGTAAACCCCAATGTCTCTGTCGCTAAGAAGCCCACCACCAAGCATTGGGGAGAAGTCGAAGCCGTACACGTTTGTCCAGAAATTCTCTCCCGTTTGTTCAGATATCCACCCCGGATCCGAGACAGGTGCTACCCTCAGCGTGCAGTGACTCGGTACCATTAATCCTCCCTCCTTTAGATACAAATCCCGCGCTCGGAGCACAGAATCAAGCATCCCTTCGAATAGCAAGCCATAGCCCATCCATTCAGATACGATGATGTCGACTTTACCCGCACCAATCAACCTCTGCGTGTGGAAATCTTCAATCTTCCCTTGGATAACCTCGACTCTATCTTGATATCCGTTTTTCGTCACGATATCTTTCGCACGTATTGCAATATCTGAGTTGTCGACCGCGAACACCTTTTTAGCGCCCGCCCTCGCACAGAATAATGAGAGAATACCCGTTCCGCATCCCACATCAAGAACAGTTTTGCCTCTGAATAACTCTGCATTCTTCTCAATGAAATCCCTGTACCCTTCAGTTCTTACACGATCCTCGATCATTTCCCTGTGGATTCCGGCGCCTTTGTAGGATTCGAAGTAGCTCGTATCGCGATGGTCGTCCAGCCTGATCTTTTCTAGATCGCCCGGAACTTTGTCTTTCATGGCAGCTTCATACTCTTCATAGTCCCTTGGCTTCTCGTTCTCTTTAAAGTCAGGCATGAAGTCACCCATCTCGAATAAAAGTGCATCATCTTCTAGCGTGGGATGGAGATACTTGTCATCCGCCAAAGTCTCCGATGTGACAACGATTGTTGCAGGATCTGTGCCTTTCTTTTCTTCAACACGCAGGAAGTTGATTAGCTTTATGACTGTGAGGTCGTCGCAGTCTAGTTCACGTGGTCAGCGCATGGGGCAAGGCGCTATCTGGAAGTTTTGATCACGAACTGGGTCCGAGATCTTTGATGCTACTCTCGACATTGAATCTATGCTCGCTCTGGCAGTGAGAGAACATTTCCGGTACACGGTTGAAGTCCTTCTCGCAGAAGAGACATTTAAATGAGGTAGTGTCAGGCTCTGAGGTTTCTTCGATAATGTCGCCTACCGAGCTTGCGACATCGGAATCGCTATCAGACATGATATAAAGCTCGTGCACTTGGGTTACCGAGGGTTTACAGGGCGCAGAAAGAAAAGAACTGATGTTGGTGGGGTTGCTTGGTGTGTGGGAAAATGGTATTGCTGTTGGGTTTGTGGGCAGCTGCGTCACTGGTACATCCAACCTGCCGTACGCACAAACTACCACTAAAGCTTTTATCAGCACATCGATTTTCGACTGCACCATCACTGATATACTGAATTCTTCACAACACATGATTTCTACATCGTCCACCATTATTTACCAACTGAAGTTTATTTTATATTCAGCTTAAAACTTATTTAGTGGACTCTGCAGTCTTCTGGCTCCAGTCCTGTTTGAATTTCACTTGATTCTGACCAATTATAGGGCAACTGGCTCCTGAGTTCAATGGTCAATTCTGAAATTCCATTATTCCCGAACAATTGAACTCTATAAATTACAAGCAACGGAATGAATTTCACCTTTACAACTTTTACATTGTTGCGCCTCAACGGTGATTATTGCTTAGTAGTTCTAGCGTTTCCGAGTCCTTGCTGCCTTTACCTTTGTCTTATCGTCGGTATTGTTGAAGAAAGAAAAAGTGTATTGTAGAAGATATCGAGCTATCGAGGTTGAAGGGAGACTTATATACACGGTAGTGGTGCCAAGAAGTAAACATATTCGACCGTTCCTCCTTATTTATATCAGGACATCCCTTCCTCCCTAAGGAATTGCCCCTTCCAACAGGCATCAGGTATCCTTCTCCCTGGCCCTACGCGGTCGGTATTTCATTCTCACACTCAACAATTTGATCCTCGACAGCTACTGAGTCCACAAAATACTTCCTGACTAACTGCCCATCGAACCGATCGGAAACGTAGAGCTCCCCCTCGTAGAATTCAATGTTGATTTTGTTGAACTTGTTATTCTTGAACATATCTTTCCTTGAGACACCCTCCCGCTTATATATTTTGGTCGTATAGCTCCCTCCGCCAACGACCTTGTCCATCGCGTCATCCATGGGGATACAGTTGTGGGGTTTGAGAATGCTATTGGGGATTGTTATGTCTGGATTTGCATCTCGGATTTGTCGAAGTTGTTTGCCCAACTGGCGCCACTCATGGATACCTAAACGTGGCCAGCTCTCAGGATAAACCTCGCGTTCTGCCATCGAAGACACAGCATTGAGGCTCCTCCGCTTGGCGTTTGGATTGTACTGTCTGCGAATATTGTGGATGCAATCTTCAACTTGGTCCCACTTAGGCTTGCGGTGAGCTTCTATTAAGCCAGTCTCCGCAATGAACTGGTTGAAGTATCGACGGAGTTCCGTAATCTCGTAGGCCTTCCAGGTCTCACGAGGAGCTCGCTTCTTGTACCGGTAGTCACCTCTCTCTAACACCTGCATCAACCATCTGTTGAAAACCTGGACCCTATCGAGATTGTTGATGTCAAACTTCGCCAAGTTTTCTTCCCACCTGTCCCAGCTACCACCAAACTTGTACTGGTGGAGGTATTGGCCAGTCTTTCGGTGGAACTTGCGGACAACGAAGATAGGTTCAGCCTGCATACCCACCCGAGATGAATCTTTAGGTGGAATGGAGTACTGGCGGACGTAGGGCCCACCAGGTCGGCGATAGATATCTATATTATGCCAACTTTCTCCAATTTCGCGCTTCGTGAAGGTTGGTAAGAGCTGGGGGTTCTCGCCAATCTCAGTGTCTTGGCTTTTTGGAGGATACTGAGCTGTGGGGTCTGGCCGGAAGGATGGAAGTCGATCAGCCCGTTCATACCAAGAGCCATCAGGAAGCTGTTTACGAAAGCGTATAAGCCACTGCCCAGGATATTTTGGATCCTCTTCGAAAGTCTCATTCTCACGGGGCACTTGACCAGTGGGGTGACTTGATGGGACGCCTTGGGCGTAGCCAATAGGGGTAATATTGTTCACTTCGTCCAACCAAGTCTGGTCAATAGAGGTCTGGTCGATATAGGGTTCATTAGTGGCATTGTCGTTGTTACTTTGTTGAACCTTCTGGGTTTGTCGCTCTACCTGCGGGTATGTGCTGATAACAGTCGACGGATTCCTAACGATAGCGCGAACAGTGGCATGGTCAATATGAAAGCTGCCATTCTGAAATGCTTCAATGACTAGGTTTGGAGTCCATCCGCACTCGTATCGATATTCCAAGAAGTGCTCCGGCTTTATCAATTTGTTCGGCTTAGCCGATTGAAGCTTGCTGAGGTTACCAAGATATGCGAGTCGTTCGGAGGCCAATTGAAAATCGTAATCACTAGGTACTTCGAAGTCTTCTTGGTCCTCTGTGATAACTGAAGCCTGTTCAAGTATGTCAAGTTCATCACTGAGTTTAGAATCATCGTCAGACTCCAATTCGTCGGTTTTGGGATCGGTGTTAGTGCTCTTAGCGATGCGGTTGTTGTCAAGGAGGTATGTTCGATCACGGTTGGTGTCTTTAGAAGACATGTCGTCGCTAGGCTCTGTCGCAATTATGGCGAGCATGATATCCTCATTTCTATTCATGCTGCTACCAACATCTGTTTTATTTTTGAGGATATCTTAATCGTTTAGCACCAGAACCTTCCAGTGCTTTAAAGTTTGGTGAACTTACTAGAGGATGGAGATGTTTCCCAGATGTCGCAATTACGTGGAGAAGACATACTACGTATTTTAAGATGTTTCTCGCGTTTTGGTGATGTAACTGAATTATGGTTGCTATTGAAAACAAATAAAGTCAGCTTCGAGAGGTCAAAAGTAGGAAACATGCAAGTGAAGGTTTCACCTACCCGACGGATTCTTCTAGGTAACTGAAATGCAGTAAACCTTGTCGGCGGAGTTGTAGTGAATGAGTTGGTGTTACGAAATTAGAACGGTGATGGATTCAAGATAAGAGTGTTTATATACATGATGATCGAAAGTCCAAAGTTAAGCAAGTGAGATGCTAGTGCCTCCTCTCCCGGGTGAATGTTATCTTTGCTTTCTATGTCTGGCCTTCCTAAATCACTACTTTGGGTTCTGTGGGTGGATAGGAATCTGCTTGCACTCGATGATTTTCCATCAAATTTGCAGTGTCTTGAGGCTCCACAAAGTTCCAGAATTAGATGGATACGTTTGGAAAGTGAAATCAAGCTTGATTGTTGAAACAAAGAGCGCGCACATGATTCGCTGTTTCACCTCTTTGAGCAAAGGTGGAAAACCACAACTTGAAAGAGTCTGCTGGTTGACATTGTTTGTGAGGTGGGTTTGCGCACTACACTTCGAATGTTTTCAATGTGCAGAGTAGCACTCTTTAAAACAATGGAAGTGTTTGGGAATTACTTTGGGACCATGATGATTTCAAGATATCAACTCTGACTTTTGTCTTTGATGAACCAGCAGCCACCGCATTATCTATCAATTATGATCTTGATGTAGAGACTCTAGGGGGTATATTCCAAGATTGCTCACACGGCTCTTCCTCAAATGATCGCATTACCCTGCTTGTCTTCTCACACAATGACTGAAACTAATCAAGTTTCCCAGCGGGCCCTAAGTCACACTGTAGGCCTCTAGACCATTGACAATTGACCTTCTGCCACCGTGCTTTCTGCCACCTGAAAACTCCCTGAACCGTGGATGGAATGAGCGGGAAATGGCATATGACGTAGGCATGTCTCACCAAGGTGCAATCAATCTAAGTGAAGAATACTCACATGTCGATACTGCTGTTTGTGCCCTCTCGCTACCATATGCACACATTGGGGAACCTAGTTTATCCACAGGGATATGGCCATATAATTTGGCTATGACCCAGTTATCAAGCCAAAAGGATTAGACGCTGATACTACAGATATTTGATGAAATATATCGCATACTCCATAACAATAAAATATTACAAACCACTTAGAAAGTCCTCCTTCGGGATATTTAGAAATATAGACTTCCCACCGCATATTTTATCGAAACTCTAACTATATGTATGTACATCTCAGTCGAATAGTAATAATATAAAAGCGGGTCAACATTACTCCCCGGCTATGTCATCGATTGACATCAATATACTTCTATTTTCATCTTATCTCTCAGAAATCACACATTGTTTGATTGTATCATATTATGAGTTTATTTTAATCCTTTCTTAAAACCTACGCTTTGTTCCATTGTATCGCACTATGCGTTTGTTCTCGTCCTATTTATCAAATTATACGCATTGTTTCATCACATCGCACTATATGTTATTGAAGAAATATAAATAAATATGGATTGTCAGATACAGGCTGGCATAAATTTTAAGAAGTCCTATACTCAAGAAAGGACCTAACTCATCACTGTCTTTCCGCCGGTCTGAAATTCAGGTACATCTATTCTTCTAATTTGAACATTGATCCTCCATTTACAAGTCACACAGCCAGAACTCCACCCGCGCAACAATTTGTACGTGTGATCATGGCTCCACCCATTCAACCCAAACTTCCCACAGCAAACCTTCCACAATTGGAGCAGGATAATCATTCGCCAAACGAACAAGCTAGTCCTATTCAAAGCACACAACCACCGAAATCTCGCAAACGGGATGCTTCAAACACGGAAGATCCGACTTCAGGCAAACGAAAAAAATTGAAAAAAAGCTTTGCTGCACCACGTTTGCCTGAAGATTCCCGAGAAGTAAGTCATATCAATTTTGTTTTAGAACTGAAACTAACCGTTGATCATAAGTATGCTGAAACATCATCAGCCCAGGATATCCGAGGTAATTCATCACCAGACCCCACTTCGAAATCTGTGGTTGAAGCTATACAGAAGGCATCAAGACCTATTCTCAAGCTATTGAACCCACTTAAACCTGTTTTACCCACAGCTAAGGATATTGGAAGTCCAAATGAAGTTGAAAGCATAGCATATCCATCTAATGCTACCGAAGAAAAGCTCGTTCAGGTATTGAGAGATCGAATCTCAGCTTGTGGAGATAGGTTCCTTGATAGAAACCCCCACCTAAAGGTGTCCCACGCCCTCACATCCACCGGTCCGACAACTCTACAATCCCACACCTCGAAAAGAAGCGCTGCAGCTGCGACTGTTTCTTTGGAAATGCCTGCACTTCCTATCCCGCTAGAGGAGAACGTGCCCGATCTTCCTGTTGTTGCTTCAAGTGGTTCAGCAGTTCTACCACCCAGTACACAGACAGTTATAGACATAAATTCAGCTACATTAAAGTCTACTAACCTGTCAAATACGCCGAGCAAAAAGTCAAAGAAGAGATTCCAGAAAAATAAACCCTTACCAGAGGTATCCACACAAAGTCTGAAGCAAAATGCGTCAGTGATGGAAGGGTTTGCAGAAAGGATTCTTGGCGAATCTCTTCGTAGACCAACAGGGCCGGCCGATATAGATGTAGGAATCCCAAACAATAAAAAGGAGATAGAATGGAAGGGTATCCCATCGAAATATACGGACCCGCAGACTGCGAGCAACTACTCGGTGCTGCACCGTACTTTTCACCAACTTTGCGAAGCGGATTATGAAAATATTCCAGATGATCATCTGATGATATTTGAATTGTCTGAAAAGAGAAGGAGACTGTGGTTGCGTAGGAAAGAGAGGGAAGACAGGGAAACTCTTAGCCCATAACACCACCACGAGGTTAGTTTCGCCCTTTGAATCGAAATACTAGTACGTCTTGGGTTCTTAAGTCTGGTTGGTACTTCCAGACAAAGCGATGAGAGATTCTTGAGACTGAGACCCTGCAAAGGGTATAAATACCGTGTAATCTATATCAGCTAATAAGACGCCAAGCACGAGGGTGTGGCTGCTGACCTGTGGCTAGTAAACTTGAGCTACGGTGGACTAGCCGTATTCCAAGTGTGCCGACGTCAGACTCTTGTAAAGGTGGCTGTGAGTACCACCACCGTGATCTTGCTTAGGCTACTAGCCTTAAATCAATATTATGCATAACTCGGCGCTTGCTCTCGTAATAGAGAAGTATCAGATTGTAGCTGCAAATTATCTAAATTAGTTGATACAGCATATTTACAACAAACTTACCACAAGAACGTTCTACAACCTTCTATCAGTTGGTTTTCCAGGAGGCAGTGCTGGACGACGGTAACTCATGCCACTAATGACGTACTCGAGAAGTGCTTGAAAATTTGATGTGGAAAGAATAACCATATATATACATATACATCTCCGTCCCTCTATAACTACGGAGTTAATACAAAATAAAGAAAGGAAATATGAGTGCAATATTAACTGAATTAGGTTCCTCTACAAAAGAGAAAATTTAGACCTTCTAATACCAATCTTTGCCAGATAGCTTTGATTCCTTGCCTATTTGCCTACTTCCATCACGATCGTTAGCTAGCTTTGATAGCAAGAATGACTGATTGTGCTTTTGCGATGCTAGCAGTTTAGAATAGTGTTGGCCACACGCGCGGGTAGCTGGATGTTCCTCACCAAGGACAGTAATGTACACTGCAAATGCTCTTTTGTACAGGAGAAGAGATTCATCATAGCAATGTCGATTTGCAAGAAGGCAAGCGAGACAGTACACGCTCGCCAGCGTGGAGGGATGCTCAAGCCCGAGCACCTTCTCTTTCAGCGCCAGCGTCTGCCTGTTCATCGATTCCGCCTCCTCGTATTTGCCTCGGTTGTTCAGCACAAGCGCCAAGTTGTTCATGCTCGTCAGCGTGTCTGGATGCTCAAGCCCAAGCACCTTCTC